>CM075204.1:20580809-20645809 GCA_037577475.1 Chaunax sp. Z400
TAGCCTCAAGGGTTAGAACAGTTACCGTTGCCTGGCGGCATCATCAGCTGCTCTGGGATGTCTCTCTCATTGGATACAGTGGTCAACGCTCTCTAAGTACTGATGTAATCATCCTGGCTTTAAATCCTAAATATGATGTCATATGTTTGATATAATCAGGACGACTGACCAGATTCTCCTGAGATTGTTGATTAAATCAGCCCCAAACTCCTGGTCTAAGTCTGGCATTATTAATCGTCAATAATATATTTGATTGATTTATTGAACTGTGTCTTTAGACAGAACAATATGGTGGCAGCATGGATATATACAAAGCCATTATGGTAAGTTATTAAAGCTATATAATATAAATATCCTGTATAAAGTTAAAACATCAACAGATAAAATAAGTAACATTATTTAAATGAGGTAATTTGGCTTAAGGTTTATGTTTTATTTATTTTATTTTATTTACATTTGAATATTGTGACTATTTTAGTCCACAGGCTTGAAAAAGACAAAAACTTCATCTGCAGTTTTAAACTGAAATCATCCCCTTGAATGTGTCCTAAAAACATAAAGTCCTTCACTCCTTCGTAGTTAATAGACAGATTTGTTTGGTCTCATATTTTCTGGGTTAATAAAATGAAGAATGCTCTGGAGGAGAGCTACCAGCAGGACGCTGCTCTGCTTTTGTTTCATTGCTTTATAAGGAAATGCTGCAGAAACACACTCGTCTTAATTTATTGTTAAAAGAAGCGTCGGCTCAGCTGTGTGTCTGGAAGAAGTGTGTAATCTCATCTTTTTCTAATAATCTGTCTGGAGGCAGTCGTCTTCATCCAGACTATAAATAGAATGATGCCATTACAACCTGCTTTCACAATCTAGTAAATAAAAGACTATTTCAAGAAGAAACATGACCCAGAGCCACGTCTTTTCTTATGCCCGTCGACTTCAGGCCCTTTAAAAGTGAAGCGACACACGAAGAACAAAAAGGCTTTCAGATTGTCACTTCGACCTGCAGGAGTGTTTAAAAAGAGCTCAAATGTCAGGAGGGATGGTTAAGTAAACATTTTGTCCAACATAAATATTCACTTCTTCTCCACAGAGGGGATAGTGGACGTTTAGAGATGAAGACTAGTTGACCTCCAGTAGTGCTTCAGTTACACCCATCATGATATCTATGCTTGTTTTGTCTCTGCAGCCTGTTGTGATGTAAATTCATCCCATTATGCTCTATATTTTCATTCTGGGACTCACAGTTCACAGTTCACAGTTAAGAAAACATATTTATCTTATACTAGTCCTCCATGAAGGAAGGAATAAACCTCCGAGTCTAATGTTTCTTAATGTATAGGTGAGACTAAACATTTTCTGAGTCTAACAGATGAATGGGCCTCATTTGTGATGTGTTAAAGTAGCTAAGAGAAACGGAGACGTACTAGATCATTAATTTGGTTTACTAGCTGAAAAGGTTCATGATTGCCTCTTTAGAAAGAACTTCAAACTAAAGGAGTGATTCAGTTAAAAGGGTTGGATGTAGCAGGAATAAAGACGTATAAAGATACCTGAGAGAAATTACTGTAAATATTTTAGTCTCATCCAATCAGAACTCTTAAGGCCCATTTATGCTCTACGTTAAAGACGGATATGGATATGGATACGGAGCCTTCCGTACGTCTTCTGCCTACATTCTGTATGTAATCGGACAGGTTTTCGGAGAGCTTATGGATACAGACGAGACGGACAAAACGAAGCAATACCACCGGAAATGTTTGGGGGGGGGCAGTGTAGCTACAATTCAGGCAAGGCACGACAAATATGTAGGGAAACAACGAAGAAGAAAATAGTGAAGCGATTAAGTTAAAAAAAACTCTTGGTCCTCATGTCTCGATGTATTTAATGACCTCACAGACCACCGCCGAGAACATCATTACCTCCACTTTTGATGCTTTGTTTTTACTAGGTACATTATCACAACCTCCTCCATCACCATATTTGCTGTTGTCAAAACTTTTGAAACGTCACTGCCGTCATACGGTTGTGTCGATGTCGACGTAGAGGACGTACAGAAGTATGTTCGGGCTGAGGGATAGACCGTCTATGTTCGTAGAGGGAGCATAAATGGGTCTAGAGTTGTACTGTTCCTGTTTGAAGAAAAAAAGACTTTCAATTACTAGTTTGGGCTTAAAGTGGTGGTTTAATGCATTTTTTGTTTGTTTGGACAGGTTAAGATGAGAGGTAGACTTAAGTGTTTTTCTTCTGTTTGGTGAAGAACCTGCACCCAACAGTTGGGGAACCATGAAAGGACGTCATCTAGTCCAGTAACTCCAGGTTACCTTTATTTCTAGGTGTGACATAACATAATAAAAACCCAAATACTACACAAGCAGAGCAAACTGAAAAATTAAAAAATCCCAAGAAATAGAAAAAATCACTTGACCAGCAGCTGGTCTGTGATGGTTTTTCCAACTGTTATATTATGATCAATAAAGGAAATAAAAAGGGGAAGGAACAAGACGACTAACAGTGTTGCTGTTACAAAGGGGGAAGAATAACTGTGGGTCTAGAGCTATACTCAAGTCAACAACCGTGAGGGAAATCCTCCAGAGCAGAGATGATCTTCGGTATCACTCCTTTAATGAGACACAAACATAACCAGAGGAAGACAGGAGGATAGAGAGAGAGGAGAGGAAAAGATGAGAGAAGTGGGAAAACAACAACACGAGCTCTTGACAGGAAACAGACCCACCTTCAAAAATATCCACCATGTTGAAAAAGGCCAACGACAGAGAAGACTTCCCGCTGCCTGTGCGACCACAGATTCCCACCTAACAGGAAGCAGAGACAGTCAATAACCTCGGTGTGACACGGCGGCGACACTTCAGACACCTGAGTGAGAACAGAGGGGCAGCTAGCTGCTGAGTGTGGAGGCAGTTTGGACCCCAGGTGTCACCTCACAGTTTAATGGAGGCACATGGACGTGACTTCAAAGGAAAGACTCGTTATTATCCTCAGTAATCCATACTGGACCATTTTAACAATATTAAGTAGGAGACCCCTCAAAACGTCCACAACAGAAGTATTTCTGCCCTGTAAAAAAGGATAGAAGAATTAAAGGATGAATTATTCTTTGGATGTTTGAGATGTATTGAAATTTTTTTACTTTTTTTTTATCTTAGCCAACTTATTTTACGATTTATTGACAAGTAAAGTCAGTAATTTCAGGTATTTAGACATTTTCTCCTCAAATTCACTGTTTATTTCTTGTACTTTAGCTGCTGTTTTTTTTGGAGTGTGATGATTCTGAACCAAAGTGGTGTAATTTGGGAGAGATTTGTTTGAAAGTCAATTTAAAATAGTGATGCAGACGAGGTAAATAACCTAACTTGAACCTTCAGATCTCTGTTTGTGGTGTCATTAATTCAGTAAGAACTCCATAAACTCTTCAAGCGTAAGAATAATTCGAAAATCCTTAGTAATCTGGATTTTTTTTCATTTTAGATCTTTGAAGGGGAGCTCCATCAACAGATGTGGAATTCTGCCTGAAATATCTGCCAGAGCAAATTAAACATGAGCTCGGCTGATTCGTCTGTTTCCGAGGCGACGAGAGCGACGAGTTTGAGGAAGCAGAAGTCCTTCACCAAGCGACTCCGTCTGCTCCATTGTGACAAAAATTATATATATTTTAAAGAAAATAATCACAACTTTCTATCACTTTAAGAACTCTATCAACCTATTTATCATTTAATGCTCCAGAGAGTCATCCTTCATCATAATTGAACGTGGTCACATCCTCCTCTTCCTCTCTCCTGGTTCGCTTTGGGACATCTCTTCCAACCAATAGATCCGTCACCATTTGTGGTATTCCAGTGTGATGTAAGGTCTTTGTTTCCTGGCAACAGTATGTGAACTAACCGCCATCAGTACATGCTTCAGTACATGAAGTACTGCAGTACGGCTCTGGACGTTTACATGACCATCACTAGATCATGATACAGCACATTTCTGAAGGGTTTCCCCCGAGTCACGTTTGGGATACCAGTTCTTAAGACGGATTATTAGAACATTATTGGTATTTTTAGAAATAGTTTGACTGGATTGTTTTCACTTATTAGTCATCATAAAAGAATTAAAAGTAGTTGTAGTATTGAGACTAGCAGTAATGAGGTCTAACACTTTATTTGAACTATCCCAGAATGTGTAAGTCATCCTGTAAGTAGAGGCTGGTGTATAAATACATGATGAAAGATAACATAGTAAACAGTGGGTGTAATAATATAAAATATACCTTCAGAGCTGAAGCTGTTATTAACAGTTATTGTCTATTACGTTTATTATTTATTTACTTATAATGCTAATAGATTAAAAGAGAGGGTTACCAATCAATGTATTAGAGGTGATGGCTTATAATATAGTCTCAGCAGTGATAAATAAATGATAGACATTGATTAATAGATGTCATCTTAAGACTCGACCACTGATCTCAGCAGCCCCGCCTCCGTGTTTTCACAGCTCCGTGTTTATTACCTTCTGGCCGGGTTCGATGTAGGCGTTGACGTGTTTGAGGACGGGTTTGAGCATGGGATCGTAGCGCACACACAGGTCCTGGATCTTTATCTCACCGTCCTGGGGCCAGTTCTCAGGCACCTGAGAGGTGTCTGGAGGGGGGGGAAGGAACACAGGCGGGGTTCATCTCTCTTTATCCTCAAAGGTACTACTGGAAAATGGAGGGTGTCGTTTAAGACCACCGCAACAACAAAAACAGACCACTGACTGGTGCCCAGTTGTCTACGTTAGAGTCCAGGCTGGTGTAAACAGGAGCATATAGGCCATATGGAGTAAGTCATAACACTGGAGACAAACAGCTGGAGAATTTAGAGGCTGTACCACATTTACAATTACAATATCTTTAATGACAATAAATATTATAAATTTATAAAAATTATAAATTTAAATGGTGAAATTCTGATGTATTTTATTGCTCTTAGCATGTTGGAATTTTACAATTATGCTTCCCATTATCTCATCTCATCTTATCTATGTTTAATATAACGAGTTGAATAGTTGACATAACAGAAAAACCGAGTGTTTGAGAAGTTTAGAGGACACCATGAGGAAGACCATGAAGAAGCCACCAGAGGACAGGTAACACCAGCACACCTGAGGAGAGGAACGTATTAAATATCTTAACTGAATCCATTCTAGAGAACGGCTCTGTGTGAAAAGATGATTACCCTCCATGGAATCTTTGACCCTCTGTTAGTGGTTGTGGACATGTTGTCATCATCTTCCTCCTCCTCTTCTTCCTCTATTAGGATGGAGATCAGGCATTATATATGATTCCATCAAACAGGCAGACAGAAACAGGACTTTTCCATCTCCATCATTCCTCCAACTTTCACAAAGAAAACTAAAAAAAATGTAGACGCTGTCTGAGGAAGCGAAACAAAAATCCTCTCACTCAAAAAGGAAAGAGGAAAACCTGAAAGTGGTTCCCTCTGGACACCGTTCACCTGAACCATCATTTACTTTTCATGTTTTTATCTTCTCTTGTGCACGTCAAGTGTGCACCCCATCGGGACCTGCACCCCATCGGGACCTGCACCCATCGGGACCTGCACCCATTGGAACCTGCACCCATCGGGACATGCACCCATCGGGACCTGCACCCATCGGGACCTGCACCCATCGGGACCTGCACCCATCGGGACTTGTGCCAGCGTCATCCTCGCTGCTCTTCTCCCGTAGATAAACAGGACTCTGTATTTGCATGCATTACGAAAACTGAGGGAAGGATTGTGATTGAACTTTTTTTTGTTCACTCCGTGACAATAGAGACCTAGTAAATCTACCTTCTCTTTGACTGTTTCCTGTGATGACAACCCAATGAATATTTTAAGTAAAACAAACTAAATGTGTCACACAAGACATTTGTCAGCAGGTGGCTCGATCACTGTGACGGAATATTGTTGTTTAGGTGTCTTCAGGGCGGGACTCTCATTCAACATAGGAAGTTTGGGCCAGATTGGAACATTAAGAATGTGGTTATAACAACTTCCTGTATCATGGCGAAGCATCATCCTTTGCCAAGAGGCCACACCTTCACAGTTTACCAGATTCACATTAAAGCATTATCAAGGTCTTAAAGCTGTTCTGACTCAATTTCAGGTCATTATGGTGAACAGGCTATTTAGGAGGAGATAAAAGTATAAAAACTATTAGCTGGTATTGTCATCTCATAGAAGGGCCATATTAATATTCATGTACTACAAGAGAGCGCAATATTTCTGAAAATGTACTTTTTTTATTACGATTACTAACATATGTTGGTCATACTTAGTCAACAGGTGCAGACAGCAGTTTCATTTTTTAAACATTTGAACTTTATTTCTTGACAGACTCCTGGCAGGGCTTCTGACAGTCCAGCTTCAAGATAGGCATCACTAAGTCTGGACCTGGATGTGCTTCCAAAAAGGCTCCTCACCAGACTGAACACTTCAGACAGCTGTGGGAAGGATGGAGCTGATTCTCTCAGACGTTGTCCAGCCCATGTCTGCTTTTCCCTGTGTTAGTTTGTAGCTCACTGTTTCACTGCAGTCAATAAGTTCCATTTGCATTGTTTCTGGGACCCTCTCCACATCAGCTGAGAAGGGGTCTGCAGACGGCTGGAAAGAGTCATGGTGTACATACCTTTACGTCAGCTAAACGCTGATCATATTCCTGCACTAGTGGCTCAGATGGCCACAACCAACAAGGAGACACACCATGTGGAGGCAGTTAACCAAATACTTTATTTAAACAAACTAAAGCAAATTAGACCAAATTAAATATCAATTATTTGAAGCGCACGCTTATATTCCTTTCATATGGAGACTTTTTCCATGCATATCAGTCAGGTAGCAACAAGTAAATACACACTCACATGAGTGTGAATTTAGAGTCACCAATTCGGAGCTCATTGTATGCGTTTAGCTGGAGAGATCACTGTTTGAAGCAGTGAGCTTCTCATACCATCTTTGATGCTGTTTCCAGTGTCTGAATCCGGCGCTTGAGAAATTCCACGTAGTGTGACAGAGCATCGTTCACTCTTTGCTCAGAGAGAGTCTTTTCTTTTACTCTTTGGAGGCAAATTGTCAGCTCATCCACCTGATTTCTGAGAGCTCTGTTTATATCGAATTGTGATTGCAAGTGGGATGCAAGCTGAACCAAGTCTTGTTGAAGTAACAAACAGTTTACTTGTGCTACTCGGACCTTATATTTCAGCTCCTGTGGAACAGGGGCCTCCTCTGCTTGTTCCACAGGGGCCTCCTCTGCTTGTTCCACAGGGGCCTCCTCTGCTTGTTCCACAGGAGCCTCCTCTGCTTGTTCCACAGGGGCCTCCTCTGCTTGTTCCACAGGGGCCTCCTCTGCTTGTTCCATAGGGTCTGTCAGGAGAAGTCCGTAGAGCTGATTGAAGGACCAGTTCAAGGCAGTCAGAAGTGTCAGAGCCATTACAGTCAAGAGTGATGAGTTAACCTGTTTAAAGGTGTATGAATGAATTGGAAAATCTTGCTTTTATAAAGTAATGATAATCATCCTCTGAACTTGTAAGTTCTTTTGATCTCTTGGATGCGGATCTGGCAGCTGAAAAGGAAGGACACCATATAGCTTAATAGATAGACAAAAACAATTTCTATGCATTTTCCTTTCCAAAAATATACAGAAAAGTATACAAATAAATATGAAAATAATTAATATTAATTTATATATATATATAAATTAATATATTATATTTTTTTCATTGTTCCTTACATCAATACCCTCAAGCTGCAAAGTTCAACTCGTCTTTTAATTTTGTGTTTAAATTCCTGCTTCTGTAATCCTCCTGCTGCACATGCTCTGCTAATATAATGAGTTAATGCTGAAAGAATGTGATCATTTGGAGCTGGAGGATCAAATATATGCACCACAGAATTCATGCAGGTATGTTAATAATGTCTACCTGTTATAGTTAATGTAAATGACAGGGATCATAATGTTCAAACTTCACATATTAGAGTACTTATATCACAACCAACCCATTATTTTCTTATTATTTAGAGGTGGAGCTAAAAATGTCAGATCAGACTCCCAGCAAAGAGCTTCATTAGTTGTCATCCTCGCTGATGTTGTTTGTTGTTGTGACGTTTGTGTTGCTGTAGCTGGTGTTATTGCTGACTTTGTTGTTGATGATCTGCAGCTCATCATTAATCTGATCCATCGTCCATATTTCTCTCTGCGGTGGAGTTTGACAGCTTCCAAAACATAATCCTCCCTCTCCTCCTCCTTCATGTTGGGTTCTTACATTCATAAAGCTGGTTGGAGCAGGAATACTGATCTGATATCAGCTTTCCAAATAAACAGTGTTTAGGCTCAGCATTAGAAATAACTCTATGGCTTAATTGGATTTGTAAAAGGTATATTTTGTGACTGCAGAAGTATTCAGGTGTGGTGGTGATGGTAGTGATGTTAAAGAGATAGTAGCGTTTTAAATCCTTGCATCTTCTTTTTGCATCTCCAGTCTTCTGCATCTTAATCTCATTATTATCTTATTATCCTAAAATGTCTTTCTTAGACTTGTTGGCCATAAAAGATCAATTGTGCACCAAAAAAGTTACATTTCTAAGTCAAAAGGTCGGAATAAAGTCTTAAATGGAGTCTTACAGATTGGTCTCTACATTCTTTTGTGTTTTAATATCATTCTGTAGGTTCTCTGTTGTATTTCTTATGTATTCAAATACAAATATGGGAAATGCACAGACAAATTAGAGCATAGGCCCCCTTTTGATTTGGAACCCCATCTGATTAGAATTGCTTTTGGATGTTTTAATACAGAAATCATATGAAAACCATGACCAAAATACTCATTTAAAACACAAATATACATCATATACATTCTGTCGCTGTGTAAGTAGTGGAGTTAGAGTGAAAATAAATGATTCCCAGTTTTGCTGCAGACTCCCTGGAACCCCTTCAAGGACCCCTGGAGGTCCCTGCACCACTGCTTTAGACAACAAACAAACAGACATTTTCTGTGATGTTGTGAACATTTGATTTCTTCACGCTAACGCCGCTCCCTCTCTGTATTCACTCTGCAGCTCGCTCCACCACACCTGCTATCCGTCCCCCTCATTGAGCTGGAGAAGAGTCTTTTTACAAACACCCAACAAGCCCTGATATGTAGATGAAATAAGAATAGAATAATTTTACACCCCCCATCTTAAATCCTCCAAGTAAATCCAAATGTTTGACCGAGGTCACGGCTTCTTGGGAACAGCAGAGTGGGAGTTTACGGTTTAACCTTTCTGTCGTGTTCGGGTCAAATCTGACCAATTGTTATTTCCCCTGTGTTATTTCCCCTCCTCCTGCTGTGTTTTTTGTACACTGTGCTGCTGCAATATTGTAAATTTCCCCACTGTGGGACTAATAAAGGGATATCTTATCTTATCTTATCTTATCTGATTTCCTACTTTCATCAATCATAAATATTGTGTTTTACATTTGATCGTCTCAAGGCCTTATGATATCCTCCACACTAGGCATTTGAACATATACAATTGCTGATCACCACTTTCATTGAATTTTGAGTGGTTTAGTCAACTTTGTAACACCTGTGGTGTTCCCGGTCAAAAATGACCGCCATAGGAAATTAATGGGTGACCCTAGATTGTGTTCATCCATCAGATAGTACACAACCACAAATCCACAACCACCACACACACACCTACACGCGCACACACACACACACACACACACACACACACACACACTCCACACACACACACTCCACCCCACGTGAACCCCTTTCAGACTGAACAATTAGGTGTCTCCTCGTCCCACATATTTCCCGCGCTTATGTGCCTATCTCCCCACGTGAACCACACCTTCCAGACTAAACGTATAACACCTGTTCCACATTTCAAAGTAAACAATTAGGTGTTTGTTATGGGAACCTGTCTATTTCCCGGGCTTATGTGGCCACCCCCCCACGTGACCCACACTTTCCGATACAAAATGTATCATATCTTCTCACAGACCCCTTATATATAGCTTTTTTTGTGTGCATTGCTCTCATTTTACTCTGAACACAATGAGTAGGCGCCCGATCAGACGATTTCTTGTCAGAGAGGCTCTTGAACTTTTTTTTCAACGTGATGAAGAGGGGATTGAAGTTGAACCAGAAATAGAGGAGGATGTCTCAGAAATAGAAGACAACATCGATCCCGATTTTGATCCAGACCATTGTGAGACCGACCAGTCAATAGATGGCGAGGAAGAGGCCCCTGAGGAAGACACACCTGGGGAAGAGGCACCTGAGGAAGAGGCACCTGAGGTGACATTCCAGTCCAAGGATGGCAATTTGCTCTGGTATTCATCCACCCAGGACAGAGGAGGCAGAGCAAGAGTGGAAAATATTGTTAGGATGACGCCAGGGCCAACACGATATGCAACATCTCGTGTGGATGACATCAAGTCCAGCTTCCAACTCTTTTTACCAGAGTCCATTGTGGAAATTATACTGGAAATGACAAACCTGGAGGGGAGGCGTGTGTTTGGGGACACATGGAAAGCATTGGACCAGGTAGACCTCCAAGCCTACATGGGTCTGTTGATTTTAGCAGGAGTATATCGGTCCAACAATGAGGCTACAAAAAGTCTGTGGGATGCGGAGTCAGGGAGGCCTATATTCCGGTCAACTATGTCCCTGCAACAGTTTCATGTCCTCTCACGAGTTATCCGATTTGATGACAGAACTACACGACCTTTCCGCTGGCGAGACGACAAACTGGCTGCCATCAGGAATGTTTGGGACAGGTGGGTGGAGCGCCTACCACTGATGTACAATCCAGGCCCTGAGGTGACAGTGGACGAGCGCCTGGTCCCTTTCAGAGGTCGCTGTCCGTTCAAACAGTACATCCCAAGCAAACCAGGCAAGTATGGGATCAAGATCTGGGCAACATGTGATGCCAGGAGTAGCTACGCCTGGAATATGCAGGTTTACACGGGGAAACCTGTTACTGGAAGGCCAGAAAAAAACCAGGGCATGCGTGTTGTGTTGGACATGACAGCCGGTCTCAAGGGGCATAATATCACATGTGATAACTTTTTCACATCACATGCGCTTGGTCAGGAGCTGCTGAAAAGAAAGCTCACCATGGTGGGGACAGTGAGGAAGAACAAGCCTCAACTTCCCCCTGCACTGGTGTCGACCAGAGGGAGAGAGGCACTCTCATCCAAATGTGCTTTCACTGACACACACAGTCTTGTGTCATATTTGCCCAAGAAGAATAAGAATGTCATCCTGATGAGCACGCTACACAAAGACGCCGCTGTCAGCACAGCAGAGCACAGGAAGCCCCAGATCATCCTGGACTACAATAGAAACAAAGGAGGCGTTGACTGCCTTGATAAGGTAATGTATATTTTCATCTGTCATGCATTTGATTTACTTGTATTCATGTAAAACATTGCATTTTGTGTAAGACAGATTC
This sequence comes from Chaunax sp. Z400, assembly GCA_037577475.1. Taxonomy (NCBI): domain Eukaryota; kingdom Metazoa; phylum Chordata; class Actinopteri; order Lophiiformes; family Chaunacidae; genus Chaunax; species Chaunax sp. Z400. Next base: position 20,592,302 of record CM075204.1, read on the forward strand.
AATATTGTTTTCAATCTATTCATTATTGTTTCTTTCATTGCAGCTTACTGGTACATACACCTGCAAGCGAATGACAGCTCGTTGGCCTGTGGCGCTGTTCCACAACATCCTGGATGTATCTGCATGTAATGCATACGTGGTGTGGACGGCGATCGACCCAGCCTGGAATCAGGGGAAATGTTTCAAGAGGAGACTCTTCCTGGCAGAGCTTGGGAAAGCTTTAGTGACTCCTCTAATTCAACGGCGCCAGCAGCTTCCCCGCGCACCAGCCTCTGCCAGTCTGGTGAGGAGTCTGCAAGCCCCAGCCGCTGCCCTGGCCGCTCTCCCCCCAAAACAGGGGCAGAAACGGAAGAGATGCGAGCTCTGTGCCCCTAGAGACAATAAAACAAGTCTTACATGTTTCAAATGTGATGCCTACGTTTGCAAGGCACACTCCGATCTGATTGCAAAATGCCACTCCTGTGTGTGAAGACACACGCGCCACACACACACACACACACACACACACACACACACACACACACACACACACACACACACACACACACACACACACACACACACACGCCCACACACACACACACACACACACACACACACACACACAGATGATGTGTTCATGTTGATGTTCTGATGTTGTGTGAATTTGGTCTCTGTTTTGATTTTTGTTTCTTTTTTTTTACAATAAATGTTAATTTTGGAATACAATTTACAATTTCTGTGTCTATTCTTTGTATATTCACTGCAGTTATTCGTGTAAACCAGTAGTCTGAGACATTGTTTACAGCTTAAAAGGGAGTTAAATAAAATTTGGTGATGATCAATGGTTTTTGTGTTAACGTAAGAGCAGTTAAAACAGGCCGGTGTGCCATATTAACGTGTGATCCTGTTAACTGGTGAGGTTTCCAGATGTCTGGCGGGAGGCGTGGCTTCAGAGTCGCCTTTCTACTAAGCAGGAAATACAACCCGATTCCTCTGCTCATTCAATGCTCATTCAATGCTCATTCCTTGTATATTTATGTATTAATCTACGTATATATGTCTTTACATCAGCGTCTTGCACACATCATCGGAATGATCCAACCTGCAGAATATCGTAAGTTTATTAACGCGGGCGCTGCAGAGAATGAGACGTATGTGACTGCGTCTGTGCATGTAGCTGCAAACATCAATAAAACGTCTAAATGTTCATGTTGTGGGTCTGGTATTTGTGCCAAACATGTTGCAGTGTGTTAGTGTTTACATACAGCCTATAAGGAAATACTCGGAGGTATTTATTTACGTCCAGTTTGAATGGAGTGAGGTCATCGCTGTTAGTGAGGTACACCCAGATTATGTTGTGATGCATCGATCATGCTTGATTTTCCACTCTTTCGTCAAATGTTCACAAACGGTTCCCCGTCGTCAACCTTATATTTGTTTCATAGATGGTTATTAATCTGACATGAAGTCCATTTGTGAACTGTTACTGTTATATATTGTGTTCGTGGATCATAGAGTCTGAGAGCAGGTTTACTCTCGGCTCCAACACAGCATGGAGTTAGCGGTGGGAAAGTGCGATACGTTCAGATTATTTAGACTTTAACATCTGTTTCTAACAATGATCATGGGTCATAGTGTGCTATAGAATATCGTCTGAGTGAGATAAATGTCCATAGACTTCACTTTCATTCACGTCAAACACTACTTAACCCGTCTTACAAATATATACATTTAATATGTCTCAGTATTTTACTTTTACTTTTTTACGTTCCAAATCAGTTGGAATGAACATCCTTATACTCTTGTCAGAACATGTTATATCAGCATCAACATAATTATTAAGCAGGGCCGTCGATGTTGGGTAGTAACTACTGTGAAGTACGTTTGGTTACCCACGCACAGGTGTATTTCTGTGGCTGGGCGGTAGTCTTTCAAATTAATTTACATGTCACCACTTTGTGGAGTTTTGAGTAGGTTGGAGAGAAATACAACCCGATTGAAGCGTGTGAGGGAAACACAGGTATTTATTTACATCCCGTTTGAACGCAGTCTGGAAGCTGTTAGTGAGGTAAACCCAGATTAATTTGTGAAGCATCGATCATGCTCGTTCACAAAATGTTCCCCGTCGTCAGCCTGACATTTGTTTCATATGGTTATTAACCTGACATAAAGTCCATTTGTGAGCTGCAGGTGTGCAGCTTCACTCAGCTCCAGCACAGTGTGATTTAAGTCTACTTACATTTATCTCACTGATGACGATATCCTACATCGTTTCGACATTTAACGTGAACTTTACTCATGTGCAAATATAGACATGTATATATGTAACATTGTAGTATAAATACAACAAACAATCACGTTCAAAAACATTTGGAAAACTGCTTTTAACATTTTATGGATGTTATTTCAGCAATCTTGCAACATAATAAAAAAGGATGGTTGATGTAAGTATTGAGGTGGGGGTTATCAATCAAAGTTACATGTGTGGACTTGTGAGTCCATTAGATATGATTGTTAGGAGGCAAACTTGTGACAGTCACGTTTTCAGTCACTTTCATGACAAAAGCCTGAAGTGTGCAAGAAAAGTGTTTATTACTGGCTGTAATTCATACCAATCATTTAGATCCACTTAAATCAAACCCTTAACACAAACTACATTCCAGCTGTGGTGTAAAAATAGCCTACACATGTCAACACAGTAGGAAAATGAATTGGGACCTATATGTAGGCCTAATGCAAGCTATATGTCGTCTTGCTAAGTTGCTCACTTGACCCATAATGGAAGGAAAACAAACAATAATGGTCAGTAATCAAGACTTTATTCAAACATTACACCCTCTACAAACATAGTCCCCTTCTGTGGAGGGACAGCCAACACAGACTGTGTGGTACCACAGACTGCAGGTGGTACATTCAATCTGAAAGAGAAAAAAGGTAAAAGATATCAGACTAATGTCAAACATTTTGTCAGGTTCACATAAGTCATCCAGAGAAGGGTCATAATTAAGACGTCAATTCTTCAGACAGATTCAGAGTCTAAGTCTTCGCTGTGGTCCTTCATGTGTAGAGTCAGTATGTCCTTGAGTTCCTTCAGCTGCACCAGTGTCCCCGGAAAGTGCAAAGACATGCAAGTTTAGGTGAATTAACAAATACATTTTAAATAGATGTGTAATTGTGCCAGTTCACCCAGTGTTTAAGCGAACTATCCCAGGTGGATTCCGGTCTTCCAGCCAAATGTCAGTCAGCAGTTGAGTTAGTCTTCTTACCCACTCATCAGTGTCTGCCCCTGAACTCTCCTCCCCACAAGCTCGACATAGCTGGGACAGATCATCTGAAATAATGACATATGCATGAGTGCAGTCTCATGTCAATAAAGACATCCAAGATTCCCTGGTAGAGTATTGCATACCTGAGTCATTCACCAGGGTCACAGCTATGTCCAGCCTCACTTGGGCAACACCCTCCTGGTCAACTGGGTACTGGACTGTGTCCTTTTGCAGGATCTGCTCTGCAAGCTAAAATGGTTTCAATTAAGCATAATCATGATGAGTTTTACAATGATGTATGGCCAAAGTGATCATGTCATTGTTACCTTGCACACAAACACCCCACATGATGTTAGGTCCTGCTGTTTTGGGTGGGCTGTCGTGGAGCATGTCCACTTCCCAACAGCAGGACAGTATCTTCTGACCAGAGCTCTACACAGAACGGATCGATCAGTGTATCAGTTTGGCCTCAGACAAAGTGAGATCCTTTTTCAATATAATTATCCTAACATTAATGCACAAGTATAGGCTTGTCAGCCTCAGTAAACAGGAGAAAATTCTGTTACTCCCTCAATATTCTAAGTGCATGAACACATCAGTGTGATAACAGAGACTTCAGTCACCTCGTTACATCCCTGCAGTGATCGATTTGTGCCTGTGTGGCGCCAAAGGGATCCAGGTACAAGGACCTCTTCTCCTTCAGATACATGATCTGTGGGAATACAATTAGATATGTGACCCAACCCATGATCATTGTTAGAAACAGATGTTAAAGTCTAAATAATCTGAACGTATCGCACTTTCCCACCGCTAACTCCATGCTGTGTTGGAGCCGAGAGTAAACCTGCTCTCAGACTCTATGATCCACGAACACAATATATAACAGTAACAGTTCACAAATGGACTTCATGTCAGATTAATAACCATCTATGAAACAAATATAAGGTTGACGACGGGGAACCGTTTGTGAACATTTGACGAAAGAGTGGAAAATCAAGCATGATCGATGCATCACAACATAATCTGGGTGTACCTCACTAACAGCGATGACCTCACTCCATTCAAACTGGACGTAAATAAATACCTCCGAGTATTTCCTTATAGGCTGTATGTAAACACTAACACACTGCAACATGTTTGGCACAAATACCAGACCCACAACATGAACATTTAGACGTTTTATTGATGTTTGCAGCTACATGCACAGACGCAGTCACATACGTCTCATTCTCTGCAGCGCCCGCGTTAATAAACTTACGATATTCTGCAGGTTGGATCATTCCGATGATGTGTGCAAGACGCTGATGTAAAGACATATATACGTAGATTAATACATAAATATACAAGGAATGAGCATTGAATGAGCATTGAATGAGCAGAGGAATCGGGTTGTATTTCCTGCTTAGTAGAAAGGCGACTCTGAAGCCACGCCTCCCGCCAGACATCTGGAAACCTCACCAGTTAACAGGATCACACGTTAATATGGCACACCGGTCAAATTTGACCGGGAGCACCAAAGTAAGGGGGGAGAAACGAACACGACACAAAGGTTAAAAGCTGGGGAAAAGCCCAGATGGAGTTGTTTTCTAAAAAACTGATACCGCCATAAATGCAGGTTCAATACAGACAGTGTATTTGTTAAAAGAGCTAGCTAAACAGGAACGGACAGTAACGGTCTTGAGTCTTACCAGAGACAGCGGATCAGTATTCCTGGTCTTTACAGCTCTATGAATACAGGACTTGTTCTTATCCGTCAGCAGAGGTAAGAACAACCACAGCGGATCAATCTGCACCAACAGGACGTCTTAGAAACTCAGTATTGGTGAAACTCAGCTCCGACAGAGGCCGATGGACCTTCTCAACTGGAATTACTGAGTTTAGCTAGCTCCAAAAAATCGGTCCCAGGTTTATTTATTTATAACTTTGACTTTGATGTTCATTTCAAAAGTTTTTTTAATAAAGTCAAAGATCGATCGACTTTTTCTGTTGTTACTTAATCAGCCTTTTAAAATTTACTATCAGTTAACCGTTAACTGATTCTCCATATGGGTTGTAGCTGCTGCAGTAATGGACCAATCACATTTCACTGAATTGAAGAACACCTCCAGTGATTGGTTGTGAGCTAAACATTTAAGAAGAGCCCTTTTGTTTCTCGATTGCGTCACAAGAAGGTGTGATTGCAGGTGTTGTTTGACTATAGATGCTTCAACACCACTGGTGTTTCTGTTGATTTATTTTTCCGCTGATGCCTTAAAGATGGTGTTTATGCTGTGTTTAAGGTACAAGGCAGTGATTGATGCCTGCTCTCTGCAACCTGATATCGACCTGCTGCCTTTTGGAGACCAAACTGAGATTGGAGAGAGGGTATGATTTATGATTAATTAGTTAATTCAGATTATTCACCATCCATTTTTAGGCTGAAAGAAGTGTTTTCCATTTCTCATCATGTGTCTGCTGTAATTCAGGGCATCAACCTGAGCGGGGGTCAGAGACAGAGGATCTGTGTGGCCAGAGCTCTCTACCAGAACACCAACATCGTCTTCTTGGTGAATGGAGACACATAAGGCTTTCTCTTTTATACATCAGTAACGCAATGGAAGGAAGGAATCCTCAGTGATGAGGAGAGTGTTGGTTTTCAGCATCATTTTGTGATTTTTATCTGAGTGCTTTCTCTTTCCTCGTCTCTCCTCCGTGCTGTAATGTGTTTATCTTTCTGATTTCCTGTTGCCACCACAGTCTTTACTCACTTATCAAGCAGACATTCCTCATTAAAAGCCGTCAGTGCGGTTCTTTTATACACTCATCACACTAGAATGCTGATGTGTCATTTGACAAACTGTGTCGCATATTGAGGAGACAATGTTTTTCTTTCATTAACATTAATTCAGACCGCCTGATTCAGACACTGGAAACAGCATCAATGATGGTATGAGAAGCTCACTGCTTCAAACAGTGATCTCTCCAGCTAAATGCATACAATGAGCTCCATCAAAGTTAAAACACCTAAATGGAGGCAGAAAAAGAGATTTCCAAACTTCGTTAGATTGTTTGGAGGTTACTGCTCAAACTGAATAGATTCCCACCAAGTGTGTATTTACTTGTTGCTACCTGACTGATATGCATGGAAAAAGTCTCCATATGAAAGGAATATAAGCGTGCGCTTCAAATAATTGATATTTAATTTGGTCTAATTTGCTTTAGTTTGTTTAAATAAAGTATTTGGTTAACTGCCTCCACATGGTGTGTCTCCTTGTTGGTTGTGGCCATCTGAGCCACTAGTGCAGGAATGTGATCAGCGTTTAGCTGACGTAAAGGTATGTACACCATGACTCTTTCCAGCCGTCTGCAGACCCCTTCTCAGCTGATGTGGAGAGGGTCCCAGAAACAATGCAAATGGAACTTATTGACTGCAGTGAAACAGTGAGCTACAAACTAACACAGGGAAAAGCAGACATGGGCTGGACAACGTCTGAGAGAATCAGCTCCATCCTTCCCACAGCTGTCTGAAGTGTTCAGTCTGGTGAGGAGCCTTTTTGGAAGCACATCCAGGTCCAGACTTAGTGATGCCTATCTTGAAGCTGCACTATATATATATAATATATATATATATATATAAATATATATATAATATATATATATATATAATATATATATATATATAATATATATGTATATAATATATATAATATATATATATATAATATATATGTATATTATATATATATAATATATATGTATATAATATATATAATATATATAATATATATATATATATATATATATATAATATATACATATATATAATATATTATATATATATATTATATACATATAATATATATATCTATATATATATTATATATATATATATATTATATATAATATATATTATATATATTATATACATATATATATATATTATATATAATATATATATATATATATAATATATTATATATACACATATATACATATATAATATATATATATATTATATATATAATATATATATATACACATATATACATATATATGAGAAATGTCTAAGCTAAAAAATGTAAATAAAAAACAATGTAAACTAAAAAAAAAAAAATTTTAGTCTTAATTGTAATAAATAATACAGTATACTAATAAAATGTGAAAAACACATTAAATTAAACAAACTAATAAAAAAAAAGGAAGCATATTTTATGTGTGTGTCCATGAACAACACAGCCTGAAATGCTGCAGGAAAACCTTCAGAGTGCTTGGAAAACTTCTCATAAGAGAGCTGGAGTAAAGATGCAAAATGAAATGAGAGAAGGAGGAGGGTCACGTCACATCGGAAACAGGAAGAAGAATGTGTACCTCCCGATGTCTTCGTCAGACTCCTCTGTCTCTGACCAACTGTCAAAGTCACGTCACTGTGTTAGAACGAGCCTACTGCCATCAAATGGGTGTATATTTGTATGTTTGTGTTTGTGAGTGGAAATATGGAATAAAACACAGAGGCTAAAAGGAGAGGGAGAGAGAGGAAGTTGTTTTCTGCTGGAGGAAACACGGGAGACATGGAAAGGGGGAGCAGAGGGAGAGCGGAGGGAAAGCGGAGGGAGTAGGAAAGACAGAAGAAACCAAAACAAATAGAAGACATACATGTTTTCATTTCAAAGCTCAGATAATGACATGATAACATGATGTTAGCCTGCCAACTGTTGATCAAATTAACCGCCACACCCAGAAAAGATGAGGCTTCTCAGTAATGCAGTCACTGACTGAGATAATGTCTTGGATTTTATGAGCATGAGGGCATGTATGTGATACCTATGTCTGTATATTCAGGACTTTATTTGAAATAACACACTCTATATCTATCGTGTGCAGCTCAGGTGGTTTGTAGCAGATAAACCTTTTGTCTGTGACCAGAGAAACAGAAGAAATGGGTCTTTTCAACTGCCTTTAGATGTGCAGCACACATTGACTCAGCAGAGTTATCAGCCACCACCACCACCAGTGTCAGGACTCCATAGGGGGATTTGCTTTGCTGCTGCTCAGGGCAGATGTAATCCAATCACAATCTCCAAGAAGACAGACTAATTATATCCTACAGTATCTTCCTTTGTTTGAATATACAAGCATATTTGCTCAAAGTTGTATATTCCATCTTTTAGATGTCTACAACTTGTGTGTTATTACTTACTGGCTGCACTGGTCAGCGTGTCAGAACTTGTCCTGGGTTATTATGCTGAATTTCACTGCTGGCAGGATGGTGGTTTAGCTAAACTTCACATATATATATATATATATATGCCCATATAGATGTACAAGTACATGTGAATATTTATGCTGCAGCCTGCAGTGTGAACCGTCTTTATGAGTTTTTCAGTGACCAGCAGCAGGGGAACATGTCACAGGGCCTCCTATCTAATCCCCGTTCAGTGATCTATCACCCTGCTTCCTGCTAGCACTGTTTACATTCCTCCCATCTGTTGCATTATTTGTTTATTTTATGTTTATTTTATCTTGATGATCCCCCAGGCTTTCCTCCACTCTCCTCCTCTCCCCATCACACAGATCCCAAAAGGCACCGTTAGACATCTTTATTAAGAGAACAGAACTACAGAGGGGTGGGGGGGACATGAAAACATAGTAATATAGGGTGAAATGTTGGGTGAAATGAAATGGTATGAATGCAATACTGTACCACAATATCAAAACAGGTCCATGGGTTTTTATCTGAGTATTTCTCAATGGGAGAAAACAATAGGAAAAAAATATTTAAAAGCAAAGATTTATATTTCCAAACTTTACGGTGAAACAAAACCCAATTTAATCATCTTAAATCCGCCCTTAGTCGTCATGGTAACTGATCCTGAAGAGTTGACTTACTATATTTTTAAAGAAAAGTATAAACCATTGTCTAAAACTGCATTTGATACAAGATGCAAAACCACGTTGGGAGATTCAGGACTGAAATCCTGAAATCCCACTGGGCCGTTAGGAAATCCTCTACAGTATATCATGTCTTTATGTGCATAATGGCAATAACACAGTACAGAATATGGCAAACGTAGAGGGTCAAACATGTTCACATATGCTTTATGTGAACTTGAGGATTGGGGCTGTTTGTCCTGGTTTTAAAGAAGTAAAAGTTACTAGTTACAGTTACATATCTTGTAATCAGCAGGATCGGGTTGATGGTGACGTCTTCAGTTTAACTTGTGTCATAGAGATACGGCTATGAGCTGATTGGCTGTTCAAACAGATGACGTGTCAGACGACAAGATGAGCCGCCGGCAACACCGTCAGCTGAACAGAAACGGGCCAGATCACACTTTTATTAAAACAGTTTCTGTCTTGTTGTGAGTCTGTGTCAACAGTTCAGAGGAGGATGGAACACGTCCCAAAAGCAGCTAATTAATGACCATGAATTTGAAATCACAGGATCAGGTCACATGTCCAGGTATGTATCACATCTGACCATAAGAAAAGCGACGGTTTTAATGAAATACTTTTGTTGATGAGTTCACTGACACGTCAACAAAGACTGTGTTTAATAATGTAAACTCCCTCCTTCCTTCAGAGGGACGGGGCAGGAAGAGCCGCCTTTACAGAGGGGCTGAGAAAAGGTTCAGACGCGTTCACAAGGCCCCTTTGAGGGGCAACGAATTCTCGTGTGAATCTTACACTTCCTGAGAGGAACACACAGTACACACACGCAGAGCACACGTCACATGTATGATTCCAGCACGCAGCCACCGATGACCCATGGATGTACAAACAGTGGAGATATGAAACAGCTGTTGATTAAATAAACAGCAGCATTAGGGAGCAGCTCCTCTGTGTCTGAGCGCTAATGATCTCCTCCTATGAATGAAATACGTGATGCTCCTTATTTCTGATTAGCACTCATTCCCACCATTGGTAGTTTGTTTTCTTAACCTTTACCAAAAGACTTTCTGTCCTTCAACAATTCCCCAACATGTGAACTTTGACCCTGACCTTTACGGCCACATCCTCCGTCTCCGTGGGTCTCATCTGTCGCCTGGTCGGCTGCTCGTAGTTGTCCATCTGGTAGCGCATCGGCTGCTTCCTGTTGATGGCTTTAGTCTAAAAACCAGAGAGATCTGTAAGTTAGTATTGGTGCACTGATATAAGCCTGATAATCTCACTATACACACCAACATACTGCACATCAGTGTCTTTGCACAGAGCAATATTATATATTTGCACCAACATCACAACAATTTCTGAGGCAGTGGTTTGCAAAATGGGGATATGGGATGCCCAGGGGTCCTTGAAGGGGTTCCAATGCAGAGATATGAAATGAAAACAGACATAATTTTACCTATCGATGCTCAGATGTGTTGATTGATCTGGTTTCAGCAACACTCACCATCCCCAGGTGTTTTTTTCCAGTTTCGAATGAAATGGGCATGTCCCCGTTTCTTCAGCAGTCGTCTCCGATTTCATTGTGAGGAAAATGAGGCACACCTATCAGCTTTCCTGATGGTACAGACACTGTAATTTCCTCAGTAATCCCCCAAGCAGAGAAGAAAAAGCCTGCGAGAACACTGTGCAGCTGCAAACTGCCAAGGCATGGATGGTAGGGCCAGCGGGAAGGAAAATAGTCCGTTGCTTGCTAGATGGAGGTAGTCAGGCAAGTTTTGTGCATGAGAATATGGTGGAGGCACTGATGCTCCCATCATCAGACAAGGGACATTTAACCTCCACACATTTGGCTCCCCTGCTCCAACCACAGTGAAACACAATATAGTAAGGCTCAGCTTGGAAAATGTATGGGATAAACGGCAGAGTATTATAATAGAGGCAGTCGCTACCCCTAAAGTGTGTACAGTTGTAATGAAGGTTCCTGGTGATGATATACAGAAAGAGATGAAAGGCAGAAGCCTACAACTTGCAGATTTCCCTGGAGATGATAAACCTGAACTGTCTGTGCTAATTGGCGCAGATTATTACTGGCAGATAGTGTCAGGCCGGATAGAGAGACTGACCGAGAGTCTGGTGGCACTAGAGAGCACCTTTGGATGGGCAGTGCAGGGCCCAGTAGCAGTGTCCAGCATGACCGAGACAACTTGCATGCAGATTTAGTTCAGTGAGGATGTACAGCTGGACAGACAGCTGCATGCATTCTGGGAACTTGAGTCACTTGGTATCACAAGCGAGAAGTCTGAGAACCCAGAGGATGTTGAAGCTCTACAGCGGTTTGAGGAAACCTCTGTCTTCAAGGATGGACGTTACCAAGTGGAGCTGCCATGGAGACAAGACCATCCTGTACTCCAAGACAACTACCACATCGCCAAGAAAAGGTTGGAAGTTTTAAAAGGGAAACTCAGACGAGATGCTACGCTCTACAGCAGATACAACAATGTGATGGAAGACTACTTGGAGCAAGGGACGGCTGAGGAAGTGCCGAAGGACCATAAATCATCACCAGGCAGTGAAACATATTACCTCCCTCATCACGCTGTATTGAGAGAGGACAAGGTGACAACTAAACTGAGAGTCGTGTTTGACGCGTCGTCCCACGAAGAGAGAAGTCCTTCTCTAAATGATTGTCTCTTAACAGGACCCAACCTAAATCCAGATTTGATGAGCGTTCTGATAAGGTTCAGACTGCATGAAATTGCATACATGTCGGACATCAATAAGGCGTTTCTGCAGATATCACTGTCAGAACGCGATCGGGATGCTGTAAGATTTCTGTGGATTACAGACTCACCAACTGAGGAGAAGAATGAGAAGCTGCGCGTGTTAAGAATGACCAGAGTGATCTTCGGAGCCTCTTCAAGCCCAGTCTTACTCCAGCCACCATAAGGAAACATCTGAAGCAATATGAGTCAGAACATCCACTAGTAGTGGACATCATCAGAACCTCACTTTATGTGGATGACTGCAAATTCAAAGGAAGTATCAGAGGCTCATTCAGTGACAACTACAGCAAAGAACATAATGTCTACAGCAGGCATGCACCTTTGCAAGTGGATGACAAATTCACCTGAGCTGAAAGAAAAATGGCAGGAGAATTTGATGGACTGTGCCCTGGAGCCAGAGACACACGGGTCAACACTGAAGGTTTTGGGCTTAGTATGGAGACCAGCTGTGTTCAATGTTCAACTCATCGGGAGGAGAGACACTTGATGAGGAGAAGGTGGTACACTCTACAGGCTGATGCAGTTGTTCCTGAACACACACATATTAACATTACGCTGCTGCAGCAGGAGGATTACAGAAGCAGGAATTTAAACACAAAATTAAAAGACGAGTTGAACTTTGCAGCTTGAGGGTATTGATGTAAGGAACAATGAAAAAAATATAATATACTAATTTATATATATATATTTATATATATATTTATATATATATATATATATATATTTATATATATATATTTTTTTTTTTTTTATTTTAAAAATTAAAAATTAAAAAATGTAATATTAAACCAAAAATGTAGGGATAACAGAATTTTCAGATTTTTTAAAATTATTTTCATATTTATTTGTATACTTTTCTGTATATTTTTGGAAAGGAAAATGCATATAAATTGTTTTTGTCTATCTATTAAGCTATTTATTTATTTATTTATATATATCCCTTTATTTTTCTTTATTCTTTTCCGCAGTGCTTTTGCTATTCATTGAAGGGTCTAGCTGTCAATCAAATGGCTTTGGGCGGGCCTTTCTGCCCAGGATGAGTCTATTATACACATGAATAAGTCAACGATATAACAATAACTTTCAGTACTCAGCAGACTTCATCACTCTTTATTCTTCTTCTCTTCTTCTTATTTTTTCTTATTATTAGGGCCCGAGCACTAAGTGTGCGAGGACCCTATTATAATGCAAGGAATTATTATTATTCTCCGAAAAGATTTGCCTTTTTGGGGACTTTCCCGTGCTCAAAAACTCATGAAAGTTGGCAGAAAAATAAGGCGGAGTGGAAATTTACGTTGTTATGGTGATTGGAAATGGGTGTGGCAAAATGGCCCTAACGTTCAGCCCCTGCCTCCAGTTTAACGTAGATGTACGAAATTTGGGACACATATGTAACTGTCCTAGCCCGACAAAAAAGTCTCTTGGAACAATGCCTTAAAACAAACAGTTTTGTCGGATTTTGTTTCATATCCATGCATTGGAATTTAATGAACTCCTCCTCGGGATTTTGCTCTAAGGACTTGAAATTTGCTCGGTGAAATCTGAACATGTCAGTGATGAGAAGTTATCAAAGGTTGTTGGATAACTCTAAAGGTGTGGCCATGGTGGCATGGCAAATTTCTGTCTGCCAGCTTTGGTTTGTTGGTTTGTTAACAAGATAACACAAAAAGTAATGGATGGATTTTGATGAAATGTTCAGGAGATGTCGAAAGTGGCCCAAGGAAGAATGTTATTCCTTTGATGTTCGGCTTTGAAAACAGTGTCTGGACATCAAAGACGTCTTGGTGCCCAGATGGTGTCCTTCCTTTTCAGCTGCCAGATCCGCATACAAGAGATCAAAGGAACTTAGAACAAGTTCAGAGGATGAAAGGATCAAAGAATCATTACTTTATAAAAGCAAGACTTTCCAATTCATTCATACACCTTTAAACAGGTTAACTCATCACTCTTGACTGTAATGGCTCTGACACTTCAGTGTGTCTTGAACTGGTCCTTCAATCAGCTCTACGGACTTGTCTGTGGGACAAAAGAGGAGGCCCCTGTGGAACAAGCAGAGGAGCTGAAATCTGAGCTCCAAGTAGCAAAAGAAAACATGTTTGTTGAAGAACAACTAGAGAAGATTATATATGACCTCCAAGTATTTAAAGAAAACGTGTTTTTACTTAAACAAGCCTTGTCTTTACAATGCAATACAAACAGAGCTCTCAGAAATCAGGTGGATGGGCTTAAAATTTCGATCCAAAGACAAAGAGAAAGCACTTTGTCTTTGCAAAGAAAGAACGATGATCTTTCACACTACATTGAACGTCTCAAGGGCCAGATTCAGACACTGGAAACAGCATCAATGATGGTATGAGAAGCTCACTGCTTCAAACAGTGATCTCTCCAAGCTAAACACATACAATGAGCTCCATCAAAGTTAAAACACCTAAATGGAGGCAGAAAAAGAGATTTCCAAACTTCGTTAGATTGTTTGGAGGTTACTGCTCAAACTGAATAGATTCCCACCAAACAAAGATTACATGATGGACCATCTATTTGAAATTACATGGGCTGATATGAATGGTGAAGTGCCAAACATCTCCATACAGACCCTTGACAAGCAGAACAGATTTTGGAGATAATGAATTAGTCCTGGCTGCACTGGGAAGAAAGGAGCCTGAAACTGAAAAATCAATTGCATCACTTGTAACAAGCACCTGTTGAGGTAAACAGGTTCTCCACATGTAAAAGTAAAAGATTTCCAACCTTCGTTAGGAACTGGATAAGGAGAGAAAGTATCGCTGAATGTTAAATGTCCAACTAATGGTAGAGCTGGGTGACCATGTGTCCCCAATGCTTTTAACTCCATCCACTCAAACATGTATGTGTACATGTTCTCCGCGTATCGCGTGGGTTCTCTCCGGGTTCTCCGGCCTCCTCCCACCACCAAAAACATTCAGTAGAGGTGAATTGGTGACTCTAAATTCACACTCATGTGAGTGTGTATTTACTTGTTGCTACCTGACTGATATGCATGGAAAAAGTCTCCATATGAAAGGAATATAAGCGTGCGCTTCAAATAATTGATATTTCAATTTGGTCTAATTTGCTTTAGTTTGTTTAAATAAAGTATTTGGTTAACTGCCTCCACATGGTGTGTCTCCTTGTTGGTTGTGGCCATCTGAGCCACTAGTGCAGGAATGTGATCAGCGTTTAGCTGACGTAAAGGTATGTACACCATGACTCTTTCCAGCCGTCTGCAGACCCCTTCTCAGCTGATGTGGAGAGGGTCCCAGAAACAATGCAAATGGAACTTATTGACTGCAGTGAAACAGTGAGCTACAAACTAACACAGGGAAAAGCAGACATGGGCTGGACAACGTCTGAGAGAATCAGCTCCATCCTTCCCACAGCTGTCTGAAGTGTTCAGTCTGGTGAGGAGCCTTTTTGGAAGCACATCCAGGTCCAGACTTAGTGATGCCTATCTTGAAGCTGGACTGTCAGAAGCCCTGCCAGGAGTCTGTCAAGAAATAAAGTTCAAATGTTTAAAAAATGAAACTGCTGTCTGCACCTGTTGACTAAGTATGACCAACACATGTTAGTAATTGTAATAAAAAAGTACATTTTCAGAAATATTGCGCTCTCTTGTAGTACATGAATATTAATATGGCCCTCCTATGAGATGACAATACCAGCTAATAGTTTTTATACTTTTATCTCCTCCTAAATAGCCTGTTCACCATAATGACCTGAAATTGAGTCAGAACAGCTTTAAGACCTTGATAATGCTTTAATGTGAATCTGGTAAACTGTGAAGGTGTGGCCTCTTGGCAAAGGATGATGCTTCGCCATGATACAGGAAGTTGTTATAACCACATTCTTAATGTTCCAATCTGGCCCAAACTTCCTATGTTGAATGACAGTCCCGCCCTGAAGACACCTAAACAACAATATTCCGTCACAGTGATCGAGCCACCTGCTTGTCTTGTGTGACACATTTAGTTTGTTTTACTTAAAATATTCATTGGGTTGTCATCACAGGAAACAGTCAAAGAGAAGGTAGATTTACTAGGTCTCTATTGTCACGGAGTGAACAAAAAAAGTTCAATCACAATCCTTCCCTCAGTTTTCGTAATGCATGCAAATACAGAGTCCTGTTTATCTACGGGAGAAGAGCAGCGAGGACGACGCTGGCACAAGTCCCGATGGGTGCAGGTCCCGATGGGTGACCATATATATATATATATACATATATATATATACATATATACATATATATGAGAAATGTCATACCTGGCCAATCAGAGGTGGTGAAGGGCAGGTCACATGCCGCAATTGTAGGATTCGTAGGTTTGCTTTCATCCTCCGGATAAGCATTAAAATCTAACCACATGTTCAAGGCAAACCTTTGCATTACATTTAATTGAAATTCAAAACTCTCTGAGTTGTCCTGCTAACAATTAAACAAACGGCAAAGATCACATGACCTCTTTCTTGGTCGAGGAAATAAATTACCTTGAATTCATGAATATTTGCATAATATTATGAAGCTAAAAAATGTAAATAAACAACAATGTAAACTAAAAAAAATTAAATTTTAGTCTTAATTGTAATAAATAATACAGTATACTAATAAAATGTGAAAAACACATTAAATTTAACAAACTAATAAAAAAAAAAAGGAAGCATATTTTATGTGTGTGTCCATGAACAACACAGCCTGAAATGCTGCAGGAAAACCTTCAGAGTGCTTGGAAAACTTCTCATAAGAGAGCTGGAGTAAAGATGCAAAATGAAATGAGAGCAGGAGGAGGGTCACGTCACATTGGAAACAGGAAGAAGAATGTGTACCTCCTGATGTCTTCGTCAGACTCCTCTGTCTCTGACCAACTGTCAAAGTCACGTCACTGTGTTAGAACGAGCCTACTATCATCAAATGAGTGTATATTTGTATGTTTGTGTTTGTGAGTGGAAATATGGAATAAAACACAGAGGCTAAAAGGAGAGGGAGAGAGAGGAAGTTGTTTTCTGCTGGAGGAAACACGGGAAACATGGAAAGGGGGAGCAGAGGGAGAGCGGAGGGAAAGCGGAGGGAAAGCGGAGGGAGTAGGAAAGACAGAAGAAACCAAAACAAATAGAAGACATACATGTTTTCATTTCAAAGCTCAGATAATGACATGATAACATGATGTTAGCCTGCCAACTGTTGATCAAATTAACCGCCACACCCAGAAAAGATGAGGCTTCTCAGTAATGCAGTCACTGACTGAGATAATGTCTTGGATTTTATGAGCATGAGGGCATGTATGTGATACCTATGTCTGTATATTCAGGACTTTATTTGAAATAACACACTCTATATCTATCGTGTGCAGCTCAGGTGGTTTGTAGCAGATAAACCTTTTGTCTGTGACCAGAGAAACAGAAGAAATGGGTCTTTTCAACTGCCTTTAGATGTGCAGCACACATTGACTCAGCAGAGTTATCAGCCACCACCACCACCAGTGTCAGGACTCCATAGGGGGATTTGCTTTGCTGCTGCTCAGGGCAGATGTAATCCAATCACAATCTCCAAGAAGACAGACTAATTATATCCTACAGTATCTTCCTTTGTTTGAATATACAAGCATATTTGCTCAAAGTTGTATATTCCATTTTTTAGATGTCTACAACTTGTGTGTTATTACTTACTGGCTGAACTGGTCAGCGTGTCAGAACTTGTCCTGGGTTATTATGCTGAATTTCACTGCTGGCAGGATGGTGGTTTAGCTAAACTTCATATATATATATACCCATATAGATGTACAAGTACATGTGAATATTTATGCTATGTATAAATGATAATGTTTCAGGAAGAAGAGACAATAGAGATAGTACCTGATGCTCCCTTCGTGGACCATCTCACAATCAGGTAGCCTGATATGGCAAGAAGGCAGGAGGTAAAGAGATAGAAACCACACACACACACACACACACACACACACACACACACACACACACACACACGTATGTCTCCATGAGACGTAGATTTAGGAACACACCACACAGTGTGCAGGCCTAGAGGCCACAGATACAGATGGGCATCTATCTACATGGATCATGATCTATTTAAGCTTAGAATAAAAAAGCGATTCTGACATTCAGGCTGCAGAATACACATCAAATCACTCCTAACGTCTCCCTTTACAGAAACAAGTTGTTAATCCTCAGAAATGTGACATCATAGTAATTACATTTGTCTGTTTTAGCTAACATTTACAAGACAATTCCAATAAAGCAGCTGAAAAACATAAATAAAAGAAGAGTGCAATCATTTGCAAACAAACTGTATTTTACCAAAAACAAAGTGTTCATGAGTCCATTAAGTCATTAGGTCATATATACATACATATACATACATATATATACATATATATATATATATATATATATATATATATATATATATATATATATATATATACATATATATATATATGTGTATATATATATATATATATATATATATATATATATATATACATATTTATTTATTTATTTGTATATTTATATGTATATATATATATATGTATAGTCTTCAATTGAGTATATGTCATTAGGTCATATATACATACATATATATACATATATATATGTGTATATATATATATATATATATATATATGTTAACCCAAACAAATATAATCCCATTAGAACCATCAGAGCAGAAAATTTAATCATACTGGAAACTGATCTGGGACACTCGACGCTAATGGACAAATAATTAATCTCTCAAACTGTGAGTCATTCACTCTGTGCACAAACATGACGATATGAATCTTCATCTGTGTAACATCTTAACATTCTGTTATTACTAAGCTTTGACGTTTATCTAGCAATGAATTCAAAACATTCATGTTTTCTCTGTAATCAGTAAGAAGCATGTAATGAGGTGTATCCTTGTACACACAGAAATAAAACATATTATTATGTGGGAGTTGCATCTTTCACCCTTCTCTAGTTTTATTTAAAATCCAACAATAAATGCTTAGTTAAAAAATGTATGAATACAAAAAAAGAGGGATTTTTGTAGAATATTCGATAGAAATAAAGAAAGTGGAACAAAAAAAGCAGAAACCTAAGAAAATATAACTGGAATACGAATAGCTTGATGGAAAACTGAACAAGAGGAGCAGTGAGTTCATGTTTGTTTAGAAGAATACAATGAAAGGCCAACAGAGAGGGATGAAACATTCATTAAAGCCAGTTCTAAAGTCTCTATTTGTTAAGTAGATCTCATGATTCTGTGTAGTAAACTAAAAAAAACAACAACAACTGATTTGTCCTGAGTAAATTCTTGCTTTTGACATGAGATACTGTGTCCTATAATGTGTTGTGTTGTCTTACTTGCTCCAGTAGACTCTTCCCTCGATGGTCTGCATCTCACCAAGCTTTATGTGAACTTGAGGATTGGGGCTGTTTGTCCTGGTTTTAAAGAAGTAAAAGTTACTAGTTACAGTTACATATCTTGTAATCAGCAGGATCGGGTTGATGGTGACGTCTTCAGTTTAACTTGTGTCATAGAGATACGGCTATGAGCTGATTGGCTGTTCAAACGGATGACGTGTCAGACGACAAGATGAGCCGCCGGCAACACCGTCAGCTGAACAGAAACGGGCCAGATCACACTTTTATTAAAACAGTTTCTGTCTTGTTGTGAGTCTGTGTCAACAGTTCAGAGGAGGATGGAACACGTCCCAAAAGCAGCTAATTAATGACCATGAATTTGAAATCACAGGATCAGGTCACATGTCCAGGTATGTATCACATCTGACCATAAGAAAAGCGACGGTTTTAATGAAATACTTTTGTTGATGAGTTCACTGACACGTCAACAAAGACTGTGTTTAATAATGTAAACTCCCTCCTTCCTTCTCTTTTTAATTAGCGGACCACCTTCTGGTCGTAGCATCGTTCCAGAGGGACGGGGCAGGAAGAGCCGCCTTTACAGAGGGGCTGAGAAAAGGTTCAGACGCGTTCACAAGGCCCCTTTGAGGGGCAACGAATTCTCGTGTGAATCTTACACTTCCTGAGAGGAACACACAGTACACACACACAGAGCACACGTCACATGTATGATTCCAGCACGCAGCCACCGATGACCCATGGATGTACAAACAGTGGAGATATGAAACAGCTGTTGATTAAATAAACGGCAGCGTTAGGGAGCAGCTCCTCTGTGTCTGAGCGCTAATGATCTCCTCCTATGAATGAAATACGTGATGCTCCTTATTTCTGATTAGCACTCATTCCCACCATTGGTAGTTTGTTTTCTTAACCTTTACCAAAAGACTTTCTGTCCTTCAACAATTCCCCAACATGTGAACTTTGACCCTGACCTTTACGGCCACATCCTCCGTCTCCGTGGGTCTCATCTGTCGCCTGGTCGGCTGCTCGTAGTTGTCCATCTGGTAGCGCATCGGCTGCTTCCTGTTGATGGCTTTAGTCTAAAAACCAGAGAGATCTGTTAGTTAGTATTGGTGCACTGATATAAGCCTGATAATCTCACTATACACACCAACATACTGCACATCAGTGTCTTTGCACAGAGCAATATTATATATTTGCACCAACATCACAACAATTTCTGAGGCAGTGGTTTGCAAAATGGGGATATGGGATGCCCAGGGGTCCTTGAAGGGGTTCCAATGCAGAGATATGAAATGAAAACAGACATAATTTTACCTATCGATGCTCAGATGTGTTGATTGATCTGGTTTCAGCAACACTCACCATCCCCAGGTGTTTTTTTCCAGCTTCGAATGAAATGGGCATGTCCCCGTTTCTCCAGCAGTCGTCTCCGATTTCATCGCTCTGAAGAAACTCACCGAGCTTCTGGACACTGCAAACATACAGAATATTCCTTTAATTAGACTGACACTCCATCTCCAGCTGTTTAGGCAGGTTTACATCCAGAAGATATTCTCCCAGGCATACAGCTTCAGCAGCTTTATGCCCTTTAAGATCTCCGAGGTCTTTTTCAGGCGGTCTGTGGAGTGTTCTATAAGTTTCAGACTACATGACATGAGCCGCAGTAAAAACCCTTATGTCGCTGTAAACTGGCCTCTCAGCATTTTAAAGGATCTGCTGTCAAGTCAGGTCTAAAAGTAAATTTGTAGCACCAAAAAGTCGTGATATTATGGGATATTAGATGAAAGAATAAATTACTGAGCTGGGAAGAAGGATGATATTCTAAAATCATAAATTTATGAGAAAAAAACTGATATTCCCTGAGATTATAAACTCATAGATAAATAGATTATTTTATCTTTACTGTGATTTTCTTCTCATTAATTTATGACTTTAATCTCATGCAGAGTTTTTTCTTTGACTATTATCTCCTCCCTAGACTCTTCCATTGTTTTGTTTTGTACCTTACGGCCGTCACAGTCCTGGGATTACTCATGTAGCCCTTTTCAAAGCAACACCACAGAGTGGAAACAAAACGTCTGAACTTTAATTTCCATGATGTTTCACGCACCAGCAGGGCTCCTCTCAGGTTGATGCCCGTCTCTATGGTGACGTAGTACGAGGCCTGCAGGAAGGTCCTCTGCAGGACTAAAGCCAGGAAGAGGAGAACAGCCAGGACTGAAGTGTTCTGCAGCAGCTCAGTGGAGGACATGAAGTAGACGCCTAAATACGTCCCCTTCAACAAAGCACACACACATACAATCATATTTAAAATACATGAACACGAAGCTCTTACACACAAAAATACTGATCTATTATTTAACAATGTCTACAGTATGGAGAACTACTGTATGTAATGTAACTGTAACTGTTCTGTCATGTTGTAATACTGAACAGCTGATAGAGGAACAAATCAGCCAGCACATATACAGATGTTTCTTTCAGCTGTACTTTATATCCTAATATGTTCATACAGTGTACACACTGAAAAGAGATTTTCTGTTTATAATATTATTAATATGTTGAAAATGTAAAAAATGCTGAAATCACCTGTTATTATGTTTTTCGTTAATCTTTTAATAACAGCTATTTTAACATAAACAGGAACATTTGAAATATACATTTGATATAGTTTTGGCCCCAAAAGAAAATCAAATAAATGCTTTTTTTAAGCTTATATTTCTTCCTTTTAATTTGCAGTTGCAATCAAGAGATACAGGCTAGATTATAATATGATTTTATGTCAGTTGTTTCTTTTTCTCTCAGTCTAGCTGGATCATTAAGAACTATGATCTGATGGAAAATGAAGAAGGGGACTTAATTTAAAAATTAGACAATAATAAATGATTTTAAAACAACAGTCTCCAGACAAGATGACTGGATTCAAACAAATAAATGGCCACTTTATAATAATATATCAATTTAGAATGAATAATCACTTTATAATAAATATGAACATATTGGTAAAATTGTCTTTATTCTCTAGTTTCAAACGTTTAAAGCAGAATTAATATCTAGCGTGTTGGGACCTGGTCAGCAGGAGGCGCCATTTAGCAACATATTGATGGTCATGAGCTGCAGGTTTACTGAGAGAAAAGATTCACTTCACTCAAAACCATTTTATTGTCATTTCAAGTGTAAAAAAATCAGGCACACATAATAAAACTTATTGCAATATATGTTTAAAAATACTGGATATACAGAATGTACACTTACATATATTTAGAATTTGAAAAACTGCACTGGCAAAACTCTTATCTGGTATTAAAGTTGATTCTTTAACAGTCAAATGAGAGCAACACTGTCTGGATGGTGTGTGTATAAATTCTCTCTGTGTTACAACATTCCCTCCTATTAAATCTCTGTTATCTCTGTTGGTGTAATATGTTACTGATGTGGTAACGTCTTTAGATGAATTATTAATATTCTTGCTCAAGATTTCTATTTTACTTTTATTCTGTTCAGTGAAGTCATTTTAAAATGTCATTTAAAAGCAAACTAATGGATCAGAGTAACACAAAGAGACGACAGCGCCGCTCCCTCAGAGACGAGTGACTCTGGAAAAGATGCTGAATCATGACTCTCATTAATTTATCATGATTTGTTTCTGACACTTGCTGCTGATGGAAAAGTAATCGAGGATTGTGAACTAATATTTTCGCTGTGACCTGTCAGAGAGAGATCATGTCTCGCTTTGTGGTTTAGTGGTAGGTGGATTTGATCTTTTGGACTGACCCACGCTAGCCGTTTCCCTCTGTTTACAGTCTTTGTGCTAAGCTAAGCTAACCAGCTGTTGGTTCATATTGACTCTACAGACATGACTCTTATGATTCACAAAACAAACAATCAACTCCATAACTCTGTACTCGATG
Source organism: Chaunax sp. Z400 (assembly GCA_037577475.1). Lineage (NCBI taxonomy): Eukaryota > Metazoa > Chordata > Actinopteri > Lophiiformes > Chaunacidae > Chaunax > Chaunax sp. Z400. The sequence continues at coordinate 20,615,504 of CM075204.1, forward strand.
TTTTGAGTTGCAATGAGTTTTGAGTCTAAAATGCAAAGAAATAATTAAGAAATTGTAAAGGCAGAATTCAAAAGAATTGTGAATGAAGTTCTGACTGGATGAAGAAGCAAATGGATTTGTTTCTGCCTTCTTTAAAATAAAGTTGTTTCCGACTCGCCTCGGACGATCGTGACGCTCCTTTTACTCTCTAATGGAACATCTTCGCCATGTTGGAAAGACAAAGAGGTCGACCTCCTGGTGGAAGTAAGGCGAGGACGTCGTGAGGACTGATGTCTCCTTTTGGGCGTCACAAGTTGTCTCAGTTTATTCCTTCCATGTTGATTTCCTTGTCGCACTTCACGATCTTGGATTTGGGCGTTAGAGCTTCAAGTCATAGCTGAGAGTTTTTGTTCCTCTCCAACTCTGACATGATGTGAAGGCGACCCTCGGCTACAGTCTGGTTTGATACATGCAGATGTGAGACTGCAGCAGTCGGTTCCACCAATACTAAAGTTTTAGCACAGAAACTGCAGAAAGCATCGACGAATGCAGAGCACAGAAAAACTCTGGCCAAAGCCAGCAGTTATTTAAAAGGGATTTACAAGTCATTATTAATGCTAATAAGAGTGCTAAACGCTAGTAAGACTGATACATGTTGTGCACAAGTTTAAAATAGATGTAACAAATCATTTTCAACGACTAGAGACTTGGAATTTAATCAGCTGAATCTAACCAATCCAATAAAAACTCGAGTATAAAAACCTAATCCATTGATCCGATGTCGAAGCTCAGTCACACACCTGTTTTTCACATGATATGCTAACAATGCAGAACGTCATCATTCAATCGAGTCGTAGTCTATGTTTTTTTAATTTTTTTATAACTGACAAATCCCGTGAAATTACTCCATAGCCTGATATCTCGTCTTCCTCCAGTGTCGTCCATCTACGAACCACACTGTCCTTTATTTTACCTCCGTCTCACGTACGCCGTCCTCCTGCTATAAACACTCACCGAGTGGGCTTTAATCTGTCGCTGAAAATCATCCCTGATAAATCAGAATTGAGCAGCAGTTTTGGGAAATTACTGAATGTTTTAAAAAAAAAATTAAACCAAACATTTGTGTAGAGTTGTTTTTAAAGATTTACATCTTCAGTAGGAACTAAAGGGTTTAGGGCTGAGCTTCAGACAGAACAGGGACGAACACATTGTTGGATAATTGTTGACCAAAAAAACAAAGAAATAATGCCAGCCTGACACCGATAACTTACAGCAAGCAAATGAACTTCAGTGGATGGAGTACAAAAAATGACCAAAGAAAACTCTAGGAGATTTTGCACGAGGAGGGTATCATCTGCAAAAAAGTGAGTATGCTAACTTTTTCTAGATTCTTTTTGTCAGCCTTGTTTCTACAACAACCTCGTCTTTTTTTAGGTAATCTTCATAAAAACAGAGCTGTGGATCATTTAAGATGTTCTCAACCTCATAATTGGTCTCTTGTTGACTGACTGGAGACGAAACAAAAACGTCGAGGAGATCAGGGTCGGAGTTGGATCAAATACTAGTAGTAAAAACTGCTAAAATGTCACCAGCCGTCAGTTTTTCAAACAACCTAGCCTGTTAGCAGGTCAGGACGTCTTCATTGGGAAACAATCGGACGTTCGCTCGTTTGTTCAGATCGTCTTTTCTACCTACCAGTCCTAGTTGGACCAAGGTATGTCTGACAAATCAAAATCTATCCAGTAGCATATTTCTATTCTCATATCTTTTCTTAATATTGTCTTTAAAAACAAAAACCAACTTCTCCAGTGTTAAATGTATTAAAGAACTCACTGGATATGTGAATTTGCTCATTTGGAACATTTCATAAACTGATCTGGTGACAGTTTTATGACTTAAAGGTCCAGTGTGTGGGATTTAGAGTCTTTTGTTGGCAGAAATAGGATATAATATTCATTATTATTAACAGTTTTTGAGGTTTTAGTGGCCCCATAGGGGAGGTGCTACTAAATCCTACATACTGGACCTTTAAATGTGATTCTATGTAATGTTAACAAAAAGGCACAACTTTGTTCAAGTTTCATATAAAACCACTGGTGACTGATGGTGGTGTCTGGACATGCTTTCCATTGAATACACAGAGAAGCTTCTCCTTTTAACAAACTGTGTATTATTGCTTCACTGAAGTGTTGTAGTATCACAGAGGTCTGAGGTCCGTGTCGACTGATGCGTCTACATGTCAGCTTTGACGAATGAAGCAAACATCCCGTCCTCCTGCTCCAGAAGAGTCTCGGGTTTGTCGTACTCCAGAATGTTCCCTCGCTTCATCACAATGACCAGGTCAGCTGTTAGGATGGTGTGGACACGGTGCTGGAAACACAAGGCAACAATATGTCAATAAAATAAATGCATCTTAGCATGAACATTAATGGTCACATGACTAAGACTTTCTATACGTCAGGTTAGTAACCTCTAACGTGACATGCTCAAGAAAAACACGTCTAAAAATGGACGCAACATGAATTTTCTTAGGTTTGTATCTCTTGTTGAAAATGATCTAATTTCTCTATCTCTATTTTAAAACCCTACCTTTCTTTCATTTCTCTATCGTTGTGCCAAAAGGCTCCTAACATACATGAAAACGTACTGCTGACCTCGTGGACATACTATTGAAAGTTTGTCAGACAGCTGATTGCAGCTGAGGTTCCGACACGGTCCTAGGACTGTACTAGGATGGGATCTCTGTTTCTTTGCAGATGATGTTGCTGTTTCAGCTTCATGAGACTCGTGACTCGAGGCTAAGTTTGACACTGCTGGGGTGAAGATCATCAAGTCTAAATGTTTGTCAGAAGAAAAGCTCAACCCATAATGAAGGCAAATGAAGGATTCAGGTACATGAGAAGTTTTAAAGTAGAACAGTTTCAGCCGGATGGAAACGTTCCTGAATCACATTTTCTTCTTTTCTTTAATTTTTCAAAAGTTCACTTCAGATTTGCTCGACAATTTAGATGGAAAATATTGATATACTTGAGTATCGTGATATTTTTACCATACTGTATCAATTCTCAAAAAACTATTGATTTTTAGTATTTGTCGCTGTAGTTCACTTCGTATCGTGTTCAAACCTCCGACAGCTAGATGGCAGTGTTGTTATCTACCTTCAGCAATTTGAATATGCATTTTTTTTTCACCTTGCTTACAGTATAACAACTTATCAGAGATCATGACGAATTATATTACATTATATTATATTATATCACCAGATTCCTGCCAATAAACATCTGAAATACTAATAGATAATCAAAGTTTTTGTAGAAAATGAAATCGTCACCTCTTTACGTGGCATGATGACAGATGTAACAGTAATTCTAAATGCTTTAATTGAATACTGAAAGCAGTGAAGGATGTTTTACATCTGAATAACTCTTTACATCACTGCAGCTTCATGCAACATGTAAAAACAGCATGCAGCAGTTTGCTTTTATACCAACCAGGCTTTCAGTGGCAGTAAGGCTTCAGCAGACCCAGATTCAGCCAGGAGAAGTAGAAAAAAAATCAGAAACAGGTGGAAAATGGAAGAAAAAGACAAAGAAGAGAGTCTGGCAGAGCCAAAGTGGCCTGTGCTGATCCGGGTCTACTTGTGAGTCCTCACTAACACACTGAAGAGGCTCTCCTCCTGTGCTAGCAGGCTGGGACCCGAGTCACTTTCCACCAAGATCCCTGAGGAGAAGACCAACACCTGCTCGGCGTCCAAAATAGAGGACACGCGGTGCTGGTGGTGGTACGAAGGCACAGATGAGGAATACAGAAAAATACAAAACAGAAGATACAAAAGGAGATGGAAAGAAATAAAGGATGTGAAGGGGAAATAAAAATAGAAGAGAAAACAAACGACAAGACAGAAAAAGGAAAGCAGATAAAGAGGACTGACTTTACATTAAAGATGCTAAATGCATTTGGAATATTAACTATATTAGATACAGTCTGGAAAACAGTTAATGTGAAAAGGGAAAAAGTGCAGGAAAGAACACATAAAATATCCTTAGATGCACATGAGGCGCAAAGGAAAAGAGCCACAAATCTGCATCTGTTATCACTGAACTGAAGTCGAATCTGCTGATGGTCTGGTTCAGATAAACCTCAGTTTGTGGCTTCATTTTCAGAATCAACAGCAGAACAAACTGCAGGACTTACTGCGATGGTGACGACCGTTCTGTCAGCAAACGCCGTCATCACAACTTTCTGTAAGATGTTCTCCTGCCAGGAAGAAGATATACATTAGTTATAGATGTTATCTGAAAGGCATCATTTAATTTATTACATGCATTTCTGGTACATTAGATTTAAGGACAGGATTCATGTTATATTATGTAGTGTTTGTAGTATCTGCTGCATCTTGTTCTCACAGACAGAAAGACTTACGGTGCTTTCTAAATGTTTTTCTGGAGGTTTTACGATGAGAAACTTTCTATCTGACATTTTAACTTTATTTCTTAAGTTCTTAAGTTTCTTAAGTATTTCTTACTTAAGTAAAAGGAGCAAGACCAAACTCTACCACACATCAAATAAAAGGTCAAGAACAACATGTACTTAAAGTATCAAAAGTACTCAAAATGCTACAAAGTGATGCCTGTAAGTGTTTTACTATTGAATGATTAATATGTTACTGATGCACTCATTAATAATTAGTGTTCTATAAATATTCTATATATATTGTTGGAATACAATCTTTAATATATTTTACTTATGTTTTGCACATAAAAATGTAATCTGCAAAGTAACTAAAGAAAGTAATGGAGGTAAAAGAAGTACAATACTGCTGTCTGAAATGTAGTGTATTAATGTATGAAGTAGCATAATATATGAATACTTAAATGAAGTATCTCAAATGTGTACATGTACTCCAAGTACAAAACTTAGTAAACTGAGTAAAAAATAAATCATTAAACCAGATGAGAATAAAATAAAGATGAGTCTGTTAAACCGTTTGGTTCAGTACATCGATGACATCACAGACACAAACACACCGTGGCCATGTCTATAGACGCTGTGGCTTCATCCATGATGAAGATGCTGCTCTTCCTGACGAAAGCTCGAGCCAAACAGAAGAGCTGCCTCTGACCGACGCTGAAGTTCTCTCCTCCCTCTGTCACAACCGCATCTGGACACAAGCGGTGCTCAGTTACGGTTACTTGAACTCTATTACTTTATTCTTCCGTGCATCCTGCAGGACGTCTGGTGAAATATAAAACTAGTGAATAAATATTGAGATGAGGATATTTATTTCGGTACCAAGTCCTCCAGGCAGCGTTTTCACCATGTTCTTCAACTGAGCGATCTCTAGCGCCTCCCAGAGTCCATCATCAGTGCATGTCCTCTCTGGATCCAGATTAAACCTGCAACAACAGGCTGACACTGGGTCATGTGTTTATGTGATTATTCTCCATTATTGTTATTATTATTATTATTATTATTATTATTAAAGCTGAGGCTACAGCAGTTTTAAAATCCTGATTTTCAAATCAGGTTTCATCGAAAACATAAGGAGAATCTCCACAGATTATCGATTTCATCTCAATCATCGACACACGATATGCTTTCACTCAGATGGAGGCGCCACCTCACATGACCTCTGGAGGCGTGGCCTGTGTGACGTCAACAAACTGCCACAGATGATGGGATGGATGAGATATTAAAAGATGTTATTGTACTTCGGGGTTGATGTATTTTTTGATTCGTCTCTCAGTGAGATGCTGAGGAATAACTGGAGACATAATTATGATGCAATAAATCTGCTAAATGCTTTTACTCAGTCTGTGTGTCCGAATAAAACAGCTACATCTGAGATAACAGTGAAACAGTTACTGTCGACCATTTACCCGACGCTTAGGTTCATATAAACAAGAGCCAGTGGAAACTCCAGAACATACACACACATACACACACACACATACACAGACACACACACACATACACACACACCACAACACACACACACACACATACATACACACACACACACACACACACACATACATACACACACACACACACACACACATACATACACACACACACACACACACACACACACACACACAAACGCGCACACACACACACACACACACACACACACACACACACACACACACACACACACACACACTTATCTAGAGCACCATATCTGTCCAAACAAACAGCACATGCTCTTTGTCTTTTATAATAAACATGGAGTCACTGTGTCCTCCAGTAACACAAACACACGTGTGTGAGAGTGTGTCTGTGTGAGAGTGTGTGTGTGTGTGAGAGTGTGTGTGTGTGTGTGTGTGTGAGAGTGTGTGTGTGTGTGAGAGTGTGTGTGTGTGAGTGTGTGTGACAGAGAAGAAGACCTCCTCAGTCCCTGACGTCTGGGACTAAAGTCACATCAGGTCCAGACCAGAGTTCCCACTGGGATTCCAACCACGAACCCCACAGCTGGGAGCTGGTCTCATCATGTGACAAACGTCTGTCAGGTCATAAAACCCTCAACTCAACTCCCTCACTATGGCCTCATATGAGGGATTCTTAAACTCTGAGCTCATAATGTGCCGTTCAACTGATGTATTTTCATAAATTGAGTGGAGTTAAACCAAAGTCAAGTCATTGAGGGTTTCTTATATGCACTAATTACACTAGTTTCAGGTTTGTCGGGTCCGTATCCTCAGATAAAAGAGCATCTTTTACTTGATAATAAAAGTTGTTGTTATTTTTATGAGGCACTTTTGGTCTGGTTCTGATGCCCGACTCTCTCTCTCTGCTGTAAACCATCTCCGTTCTGTATCCCCTGTCGTCACACTGGCCTCCGCCGGTCTCTGAGGCTGCATCCGGTCCCCGTCTGTTCACTGAGAGCCTGGTTGAGCTGACGCTTCCCACGTGATCTGAGGTCGTGGTCCAGGAGCTATCGGGCCACTAGCTCCACGGCTAACTGAGCTAATGGTAGCTACAATCTACAGATAGTGAGTCGCAGCTGGCTGTTACTCTGGTGATATGCAGTCCCATATAGTCTGACATTTTGAAAATACACCATCGCTAACGTCTCTAACTTTGCTTCATTTGGTCTTTGTTGTTATCTCCATTTCTAGCTTTAGCTGCGTGACTTGGAGTTGTGTTTGCGTACCTTATTGATCCACTAAATAATACAGGATCCTGGAGGATGATGGAGAGCCGCGACCTGAGCGTCTGCAGAGGAAGCTTACAGATGTCGATGCCGTCGATGATGATCTTCCCTGCACGTGAGCAAACATACGTAAACATATATACTACTTTTGTTGTTGTTGTATAAGTCGAATAAGGATAAGATTAAGGATTATTCCATATCTAGAACCCAAAGAGTTGCATTCTGACATGAGTCATTTATTCTTCCAATTGTCTTTGTTGTCGCTGCACATGTGAAAACTTCTCACACACGACAAGATGTGAAAATAATGCAGCATCACACGCTACAGGATAGGAAGTTTATCGTCCCGGTGCTTTACTGTATGTTTTAATATAGGTCAGTATGCTAGCTAACATTAGCCTCAAGGGTTAGAATAGTTACCGTTGCCTGGCGGCATCATCAGCTGCTCTGGGATGTCTCTCTCATTGGATACAGTGGTCAACGCTCTCTAAGTACTGATGTAATCATCCTGGCTTTAAATCCTAAATATGATGTCATATGTTTGATATAATCAGGACGACTGACCAGATTCTCCTGAGATTGTTGATTAAATCAGCCTCAAACTCCTGGTCTAAGTCTGGCATTATTAATCGTCAATAATATATTTGATTGATTTATTGAACTGTGTCTTTAGACAGAACAATATGGTGGCAGCATGGATATATACAAAGCCATTATGGTAAGTTATTAAAGCTATATAATATAAATATCCTGTATAAAGTTAAAACATCAACAGATAAAATAAGTAACATTATTTAAATGAGGTAATTTGGCTTAAGGTTTATGTTTTATTTATTTTATTTTATTTACATTTGAATATTGTGACTATTTTAGTCCACAGGCTTGAAAAAGACAAAAACTTCATCTGCAGTTTTAAACTGAAATCATCCCCTTGAATGTGTCCTAAAAACATAAAGTCCTTCACTCCTTCGTAGTTAATAGACAGATTTGTTTGGTCTCATATTTTCTGGGTTAATAAAATGAAGAATGCTCTGGAGGAGAGCTACCAGCAGGACGCTGCTCTGCTTTTGTTTCATTGCTTTATAAGGAAATGCTGCAGAAACACACTCGTCTTAATTTATTGTTAAAAGAAGCGTCGGCTCAGCTGTGTGTCTGGAAGAAGTGTGTAATCTCATCTTTTTCTAATAATCTGTCTGGAGGCAGTCGTCTTCATCCAGACTATAAATAGAATGATGCCATTACAACCTGCTTTCACAATCTAGTAAATAAAAGACTATTTCAAGAAGAAACATGACCCAGAGCCACGTCTTTTCTTATGCCCGTCGACTTCAGGCCCTTTAAAAGTGAAGCGACACACGAAGAACAAAAAGGCTTTCAGATTGTCACTTCGACCTGCAGGAGTGTTTAAAAAGAGCTCAAATGTCAGGAGGGATGGTTAAGTAAACATTTTGTCCAACATAAATATTCACTTCTTCTCCACAGAGGGGATAGTGGACGTTTAGAGATGAAGACTAGTTGACCTCCAGTAGTGCTTCAGTTACACCCATCATGATATCTATGCTTGTTTTGTCTCTGCAGCCTGTTGTGATGTAAATTCATCCCATTATGCTCTATATTTTCATTCTGGGACTCACAGTTCACAGTTCACAGTTAAGAAAACATATTTATCTTATACTAGTCCTCCATGAAGGAAGGAATAAACCTCCGAGTCTAATGTTTCTTAATGTATAGGTGAGACTAAACATTTTCTGAGTCTAACAGATGAATGGGCCTCATTTGTGATGTGTTAAAGTAGCTAAGAGAAACGGAGACGTACTAGATCATTAATTTGGTTTACTAGCTGAAAAGGTTCATGATTGCCTCTTTAGAAAGAACTTCAAACTAAAGGAGTGATTCAGTTAAAAGGGTTGGATGTAGCAGGAATAAAGACGTATAAAGATACCTGAGAGAAATTACTGTAAATATTTTAGTCTCATCCAATCAGAACTCTTAAGGCCCATTTATGCTCTACGTTAAAGACGGATATGGATATGGATACGGAGCCTTCCGTACGTCTTCTGCCTACATTCTGTATGTAATCGGACAGGTTTTCGGAGAGCTTATGGATACAGACGAGACGGACAAAACGAAGCAATACCACCGGAAATGTTTGGGGGGGGGCAGTGTAGCTACAATTCAGGCAAGGCACGACAAATATGTAGGGAAACAACGAAGAAGAAAATAGTGAAGCGATTAAGTTAAAAAAAACTCTTGGTCCTCATGTCTCGATGTATTTAATGACCTCACAGACCACCGCCGAGAACATTATTACCTCCACTTTTGATGCTTTGTTTTTACTAGGTACATTATCACAACCTCCTCCGTCACCATATTTGCTGTTGTCAAAACTTTTGAAACGTCACTGCCGTCATACGGTTGTGTCGATGTCGACGTAGAGGACGTACAGAAGTATGTTCGGGCTGAGGGATAGACCGTCTATGTTCGTAGAGGGAGCATAAATGGGTCTAGAGTTGTACTGTTCCTGTTTGAAGAAAAAAAACTTTCAATTACCTGTTTGGGCTTAAAGTGGTGGTTTAATATATTTTTTGTTTGTTTGGACAGGTTAAGATGAGAGGTAGACTTAAGTGTTTTTCTTCTGTTTGGTGAAGAACCTGCACCTGATCAATAAAGGAAATAAAAAGGGGAAGGAACAAGACGACTAACAGTGTTGCTGTTACAAAGGGGGAAGAATAACTGTGGGTCTAGAGCTATACTCAAGTCAACAACCGTGAGGGAAATCCTCCAGAGCAGAGATGATCTTCGGTATCACTCCTTTAATGAGACACAAACATAACCAGAGGAAGACAGGAGGATAGAGAGAGAGGAGAGGAAAAGATGAGAGAAGTGGGAAAACAACAACACGAGCTCTTGACAGGAAACAGACCCACCTTCAAAAATATCCACCATGTTGAAAAAGGCCAACGACAGAGAAGACTTCCCGCTGCCTGTGCGACCACAGATTCCCACCTAACAGGAAGCAGAGACAGTCAATAACCTCGGTGTGACACGGCGGCGACACTTCAGACACCTGAGTGAGAACAGAGGGGCAGCTAGCTGCTGAGTGTGGAGGCAGTTTGGACCCCAGGTGTCACCTCACAGTTTAATGGAGGCACATGGACGTGACTTCAAAGGAAAGACTCGTTATTATCCTCAGTAATCCATACTGGACCATTTTAACAATATTAAGTAGGAGACCCCTCAAAACGTCCACAACAGAAGTATTTCTGCCCTGTAAAAAAGGATAGAAGAATTAAAGGATGAATTATTCTTTGGATGTTTGAGATGTATTGAAATTTTTTTACTTTTTTTTATCTTAGCCAACTTATTTTACGATTTATTGACAAGTAAAGTCAGTAATTTCAGGTATTAAGACATTTTCTCCTCAAATTCACTGTTTATTTCTTGTTATTTAGCTGCTGTTTTTTTGGTAGTGTGATGATTCTGAACCAAAGTGGTGTAATTTGGGAGAGATTTGTTTGAAAGTCAATTTAAAATAGTGATGCAGACGAGGTAAATAACCTAACTTGAACCTTCAGATCTCTGTTTGTGGTGTCATTAATTCAGTAAGAACTCCATAAACTCTTCAAGCGTAAGAATAATTCGAAAATCCTTAGTAATCTGGATTTTTTTTCATTTTAGATCTTTGAAGGGGAGCTCCATCAACAGACGTGGAATTCTGCCTGAAATATCTGCCAGAGCAAATTAAACATGAGCTCGGCTGATTCGTCTGTTTCCGAGGCGACGAGTTTGAGGAAGCAGAAGTCCTTCACCAAGCGACTCCGTCTGCTCCATTGTGACAAAAATTATATATATTTTAAAGAAAATAATCACAACTTTCTATCACTTTAAGAACTCTATCAACCTATTTATCATTTAATGCTCCAGAGAGTCATCCTTCATCATAATTGAACGTGGTCACATCCTCCTCTTCCTCTCTCCTGGTTCGCTTTGGGACATCTCTTCCAACCAATAGATACGTCACCATTTGTGGTATTCCAGTGTGATGTAAGGTCTTTGTTTCCTGGCAACAGTATGTGAACTAACCGCCATCAGTACATGCTTCAGTACATGAAGTACTGCAGTACTGCTCTGGACGTTTACATAACCATCACTAGATCACGATACAGCACATTTCTGAAGGGTTTCCCCCGAGTCACGTTTGGGATACCAGTTCTTAAGACGGATTATTAGAACATTATTGATATTTTTAGAAATAGTTTGACTGGATTGTTTTCACTTATTAGTCATCATAAAAGAATTAAAAGTAGTTGTAGTATTGAGACTAGCAGTAATGAGGTCTAACACTTTATTTGAACTATCCCAGAATGTGTAAGTCATCCTGTAAGTAGAGGCTGGTGTATAAATACATGATGAAAGATAACATAGTAAACAGTGGGTGTAATAATATAAAATATACCTTCAGAGCTGAAGCTGTTATTAACAGTTATTGTCTATTACGTTTATTATTTATTTACTTATAATGCTAATAGATTAAAAGAGAGGGTTACCAATCAATGTATTAGAGGTGATGGCTTATAATATAGTCTCAGCAGTGATAAATAAATGATAGACATTGATTAATAGATGTCATCTTAAGACTCGACCACTGATCTCAGCAGCCCCGCCTCCGTGTTTTCACAGCTCCGTGTTTATTACCTTCTGGCCGGGTTCGATGTAGGCGTTGACGTGTTTGAGGACGGGTTTGAGCATGGGATCGTAGCGCACACACAGGTCCTGGATCTTTATCTCACCGTCCTGGGGCCAGTTCTCAGGCACCTGAGAGGTGTCTGGAGGGGGAGAAAGGAACACAGGCGGGGTTCATCTCTCTTTATCCTCAAAGGTACTACTGGAAAATGGAGGGTGTCGTTTAAGACCACCGCAACAACAAAAACAGACCACTGACTGGTGCCCAGTTGTCTACGTTAGAGTCCAGGCTGGTGTAAACAGGAGCATATAGGCCATATGGAGTAAGTCATAACACTGGAGACAAACAGCTGGAGAATTTAGAGGCTGTACCACATTTACAATTACAATATCTTTAATGACAATAAATATTATAAATGGTTTTTATTCATATATTTTTGTTCTGATTGCTGCCAAACAGGGATTTTGTAAGCACTGTTTTAAAATGTGTAACTGCTGCTATGCTAACAGCTAGCGTCCAGAGCACTGAATGGAGACTTGTGAAAACGCTGCTGACCCGGTTTATTTAGAGAACTCAGAGATGACGTGTTTGATGTGGACGGGCAAGAATGGATCGAATTAAAACATATGTTCACTTTCTGATTGGGTCTTATCAGTCATGACATGCCGTTCCATGATTTGCCACGCCCCCATCACATGACCCTCTTCTGTCAGAAAACAAATGACATCAGCTTTGACCACCAGCAGTTCATTCAACATGTAAATGAATTACGGGCATTTCTGACCTTGTTGTCTATGCCAGCAGCTGTTGTGTGGCTAAATTCTGCGTTTTATTTTCTTTCTCACGTTATTGCTGGTCTATGTTTACATTTTTGGTAATTAAGCAACCAATCACAGAGTAGAAAATCTGCTTCCTGTTTGCAGCAGGATATGGTCATGTGATCAGAATTTTCAGCTGTGTTAGCATGGACGCATTAGCTTTAACTTTTGTTCAACAGATTTTTGTACCTCACAGCGGTGCACATGTTTGCCTCCATTTACAACTTGTTGAGACCTCACACTTACTTTGCCTCTTAGTTTAGCATCTTAGCATGCTAACATTTGCTGACTAGGCAAAAACACAAAGTACATATGAGGATGAAGGGAATATCATTAGTTTAACAGGTACTTGGTCAAAAATTAAAGTATTTGGAGCGATTAAAATGTGACCTGATAATGGAGCGACATGAAAAATGATCAATAGAGTGATTTGAATTCGTCCTAAGGTCGAGCTGAGATGACTTGACTGACCTGCTACGACAGTCGATCCATAGTTTTTGACATATTTTATTCTTCATCTCACACATATCTTTTGGTACACATGGAAAAATACCAACATCTTAATCAGCAGTAGATGATATTCAACTGTTTCCTCTGCTCTGTAGAAACAGTGGTGCCTATGTGAAAACATTAATCACATGACTGCACTGACAAGATAAGAGCCATAATTCTGATAGTTTGGTCCTCCTTCACTTTCAAGAATGTTCTACTTCAGTTTGCTGGAAGTTTCCACAATGTCATAGAAGAAGAATGTTTGTTTTATCATTTACTGTAAAAAAAAAACAAGGTATCTCTGTTTTTAACTCCACTTTCCTTATTTTCTAATAATTTAATAGAATCTAAAAATGAAGAATCCAGCCGTCCTTCAAGCTGAGGAACTTTTTTTGTTATATCTCCATAAACAGTTGCACTGTTTTGGTCCCTTTGGTTGAGTTAAAGGGTTTTTGTTCAATTTAGAGTAGTTTGGTTGGGTATTACTTATAATGACATTTATTTCACCATAGCAACAGGACATCCCATAAACCCAAAACACAGCTTCCAGACCCTGAAAAGATGAAACTTCACATGCACACATACTTTACAGCCTAAATCAGGCGCCGTCAACACGTCTTCATCTCTTTGTACTTGGAAAATAAAATCAGATTTAGATGAGGTGTGTGTATCATTTGTGAAATGTTATATCTAAATGTGTGTAAAGTGAATTTTTATACTGATGTTAGTGGAAGCTATTAAAAATCTGTTGAAGTCTGACATGTTTAAATTCACATTATGTGACTATTTTCCCTTAAAATAACATCTTTATCATGATTTTTTATGGCACACTGACTTGTAGTCTGACTTCTATCTGCAACACTTGGACGCCCTGACTCTTGTTTCTGGATTGTGTCATTTCAGAGAGCGGGTAGGATCACAGTGTCGGACACTACATGGCACTGTGTCACACACACTCCCAAACATCACTGATTTGGTTTATTATTTTTTATGTTTCCCTCCGGCTGCTCTGACGCATTTCTCCTCCTGAAAGCAGCCTGCAGACCAGCTTTTAGCCATTGGTGAGCGCCTGGTGAGGCTAAAAAGAAAGCTAAAAGACTGATGCAGAGCTTTTAGCTAATGTTGGCTATGTCTTGTATTGTTGCACTTGATGTATGAGTTAGCAAAGCTGTCAACTCTCTTGTTTTTCATTATAAACCAGGTCAGCCCATGTCGACTCAGGCTTAGCCAACAACAATATCAAGAACTCAATTACCCATAGATCCCTCGTAGTTCTCTGACTCTGTGCTGAGGAAGCTGTTGACCTTCTTCACAGCTGCCATCTGAACCTCCAGGTCTGCAAGGTTCCTCACAACCCAGTTCAGGTAGTTGGTGACCTACAGGGTGACCCACAAAGATACTGGATCATGTTTCCACCATTAAAATACAGTATGAAACAGTAACAATGAACTGGTTATCCACCAGTCACTGAGTTTTGTGCCCTTGAGGTACCCATCAAGTAAAGTACAAGCACAAGTACAAAGTACAAGTACAAAGTACAAGTCACAGTACAATGAAATATAACATTTTGTGTCTCATTTGTCTAAATTAAATGTTGCATTTTTCAGATACACCTAAAAAAAGAAATAACAAAAGCATCAACATGATATCAGCATTACAGATTGGCCATCAGCTGCCCTGCTCTGAAAATACCATTAAAGGTCATTAAAGAACCCATATATCAACGGATAGGAACAATTAATAAGATTTAAGGCAGTGAGATGCAGAAAATAATTGCGATGTCTGCTACAGCACAGATTGAACATGAGAACCCTAAAGGAGAACCCTAAAGGAGAACCCTAGAGGAGAACACTTACAGTGAGGGCGTATGTGAGTCCGAGGCCCACCTGGCCTCCAAAAGGTAGATCATAGTGTGAACTCCATATGGAGGCTGCTGCTGCTGTCAGCACTATCACTGCTCCAAGGTAGTCCTGATGATTAATCACAGACCAACAACATCTTCCAACATGAGTGAACTTGATATTCATTCCATTTGGTTAATACTTTTTTGGGCACTAAACTAAAACATCTTCATGTTTCTGTGAGCTAATCAGTGACCAGCCATGTGAGCCAGTCCTCATGAAGCTGCTGCTCACCGTTCGGACCTCCAGCCAGCGGTTGGCTGCAGACAGAAACAGGTAGGCTGTGTTATTGGTGTCTGTCAGCTCCAGCATCCGCTGTTTAAAACGAGCCTCGTGTCTGAAACAAACATTTAAACGTACATGAGACGCACAACACATCAGTTCACATCAGTAATAAAACAGTTCTACTCATATTCAGTCTATATGTAATCTTAAAAAAACCCAAACCAGACTTGGTTTGGAGGGAGACCAGAGGATAATGATAATGGGAACTATCCAATGATTGCCAAGAATATGTCTCAACACCAGAGTCACTGTTTCTGTGTGTGTCAGTGTTTGTGTATTTGTCTGTGTGAGTGAGGAAGAGGAAGTCCTGAGGGAGGAGAAGAAAAGCCTGAGAGCTGTTTAATGTTGGATTAAAGCGACGATGGGAACGAGGGTGAAGACAGAAATACAGGAAGACGCTGCTGCTGAGCACAAAAACCACATCGACTGATTTAACGGCTACTGAGAGATGTACTGCTAGCATCAGCATAATGCTTCTGTATAGGAACCATGATGTATATGAACTGATATTAGCTTAGCCCAGACCTGTATGAACAGTTTTATTGCAGATTATAGTGTATGATGACAAACATCAGAGCACTGTCAAAGTAAACACAGGTACCAAAATAACAATATTTGGATGATTGTGTTTAAATTAAAGCTCAGTAAGAGATATTCATATGATCTGTTGTGTTTGTTATTCTTGTTTTGTTTGTTCTCCTTATTGATCTGTTTTTATTTCCATGTTGGAAAATGAATAAATACGTTCAGATTCAAACTTAAATGTGTGTGTGGCACCTGAACGCTCTTATAGTGGTGAGGCCTTCAGCGGTCTCTGAGAAGTGGCAGAGCAGAGGAAGCTGTGTGGAGTCATCGAGGTCCTGGAGGTCCCTGAGAGAGAGAGAGAAAACTCGAAATACTGTGTTTCAAAAAGCAGAAAATAAATACATGCACAAACATAGTATAGCTCAAAAGGAAGTTGCATAAGTTTGTGAACTCCTCATGTTGTTTGTTGTGCTGTAACACAAACATCTTTATTCCTTATATCCTGTAGAGGAAGACACTGACTTTGAGTTAAAAACCTTTGAACTGACTTTCAAACAGATTTAATGTGCAAATAAATCCAATAAATCCTGCAGCAAACACACACACACAAAAAAAAACAACCTAATGCACTCTATCTACAGCAAACACGCTGTGGACTCACTTGGAGGCCACCCGGAAGTACTTCTGGATGAAGTAGAAGGCGACACCCAGGGGAATCAATGCTGCGACAAAGACTGGAGTGATGCAGGTAATGACTCCGATGGCGGACAGACAGAGGAGCGTGGATCTCGTCAAAGACTCCAGTGTTGGAGGAATATGCTTAGAGAAAGAGAGACGGTGATGTAAAAACACAAAGCTGACTATTCAACCACAGAATAATAGACACATCATACTAATGAAGTAAAATCATCGTACCTGGTCTATGATGTTAGTATCAGCTGAGAATCTGTTGAGGATCTGACCCAGAGGGGTGATGTCAAAGAACCTGAGGACGTAGAAACAAATGAGATGTTTTTTCTGCTCTGACGTTTTAAACACTGATGCATCTGTATTCGTTTTAATTTAAGTGAAAGCAGACAGACTATTTGTGATGTAAAAGCAGCAAATAAAAGCAGAGCTTGCAGCTACATCCTCACTTTAAGTCTGGAGTTGTCTGAGTACCTGATGGGAGCGTGGATGATCTTGTTGAGCAGGTTGTGGTGCAGGTTGGTGGCGGCAGAAAGACCCAGAAACTCCACAGTGAGTGAAGTGATGAGGCACAGCGTGATTCCAGCCGCACACAGGATGATGAACACCGGCAGGTAGTAGGTGTTGTCCTGTGGGTCACGCACACAAAAAACACAAACAGGCAATATATCAGAAAAAACAACACAGCATAGACAAACAGGCAATATATCAGGAATGAACAGCCACATAAAAACAAAATAATTTGAAATCTAATCGTTATTTTCTACACAGATATTTCAAAATGGGATAATAATTTCACAGGTTTGTCATTTTCTAAATAATTTCCAATAAGTTTCCTGAAAAACATGATTAACAGTTTAACTAAATATATTTAAAACAAGAGCTTCATTTAACTGTTAATTAAATTCTCTGCATTTCTTTCAATTACATGCATGCTAAATTTAAGATTTTTGTTTTTTCAGCTAACCTACTGTGCACTTGCTAGCAGCCTCTTGTCTTCAGCTAATAAAATAATTATAATAAATTATCTGGAAGACAACCAGTTGAACACTGTTTTCTTAAAATTCATATCAAATAATATTATTCTTTTCAGGGAATGCCAGGAATATTATTCGGAGATCATTCCCAAGTTATTAACTTGTCAAATAATGTGCTACATCAAAGTTTTCGAATGTAGTGGACATTAAATTAATGTAATTAATATTGTTTGACTTGCTTTTATGCTCTCATATATAATAGTACGGGAATTTTATTTCTAAATTTAAATGGTGAAATTCTGATGTATTTTATTGCTCTTAGCATGTTGGAATTTTACAATTATGCTTCCCATTATCTCATCTCATCTTATCTATGTTTAATATAACGAGTTGAATAGTTGACATAACAGAAAAATTAAATGTGTATGAAAATATGTAGATATGTTCTACTTATGTCTAAATAGTATGTTTAGAACTTTTAGGGTTTCTTTTTTCTAACTATAAAATACAGTATAGTTTGTTAACTTTAAACCTACATACACATAAAACTCCTGTGTGAAATCTTTTACCTCCACGGTACCAGCTGTGGGCAGAGTGGTGTTACCACTGGAAGCCAGACTGGTCCCATTAGGGGTGTCTGATCCTGCTCCAGCACTCGGAGTGGTTTTAGAGGAAGTCCAGATCGCTAACCAGTAATCAATGGCAACAATGACCGAGTGTTTGAGAAGTTTAGAGGACACCATGAGGAAGACCATGAAGAAGCCACCAGAGGACAGGTAACACCAGCACACCTGAGGAGAGGAACGTATTAAATATCTTAACTGAATCCATTCTAGAGAACAGCTCTGTGTGAAAAGATGATTACCCTCCATGGAATCTTTGACCCTCTGTTAGTGGTTGTGGACATGTTGTCATCATCTTCCTCCTCCTCTTCTTCCTCTATTAGGATGGAGATCAGGCATTATATATGATTCCATCAAACAGGCAGACAGAAACAGGACTTTTCCATCTCCATCATTCCTCCAACTTTCACAAAGAAAACTAAAAAAAATGTAGACGCTGTCTGAGGAAGCGAAACAAAAATCCTCTCACTCAAAAAGGAAAGAGGAAAACCTGAAAGTGGTTCCCTCTGGACACCGTTCACCTGAACCATCATTTACTTTTCATGTTTTTATTTTCTCTTGTGCACGTCAAGAGCGTTCACCCATCGGGACCTGCACCCAACCCATCAGGACCTGCACCCATCGGGACCTGTACCCATCGGGACCTGCACCCATCGGGACCTGCACCCATCGGGACCTGCACCCATCGGGACTTGTGCCAGCATCGTCCTCGCTGCTCTTCTCCCGTAGATAAACAGGACTGTATTTACATGCATTACGAAAACTGAGGGAAGGATTGTGATTGAACTTTTTTTTGTTCACTCCGTGACAATAGAGACCTAGTAAATCTACCTTCTCTTTGACTGTTTCCTGTGATGACAACCCAATGAATATTTTAAGTAAAACAAACTAAAGGTGTCACACAAGACATTTGTCAGCAGGTGGCTCGATCACTGTGACGGAATATTGTTGTTTAGGTGTCTTCAGGGCGGGACTCTCATTCAACATAGGAAGTCTGGGCCAGATTGGAACATTAAGAATGTGGCTATAACAACTTCCTGTATCATGGCGAAGCATCATCCTTTGCCAAGAGGCCACACCTTCACAGTTTACCAGATTCACATTAAAGCATTATCAAGGTCTTAAAGCTGTTCTGACTCAATTTCAGGTCATTATGGTGAACAGGCTATTTAGGAGGAGATAAAAGTATAAAAACTATTAGCTGGTATTGTCATCTCATAGGAGGGCCATATTAATATTCATGTACTACAAGAGAGCGCAATATTTCTGAAAATGTACTTTTTTTATTACGATTACTAACATATGTTGGTCATACTTAGTCAACAGGTGCAGACAGCAGTTTCATTTTTTAAACATTTGAACTTTATTTCTTGACAGACTCCTGGCAGTGCTTCTGACAGTCCAGCTTCAAGATAGGCATCACTAAGTCTGGACCTGGATGTGCTTCCAAAAAGGCTCCTCACCAGACTGAACACTTCAGACAGCTGTGGGAAGGATGGAGCTGATTCTCTCAGACGTTGTCCAGCCCATGTCTGCTTTTCCCTGTGTTAGTTTGTAGCTCACTGTTTCACTGCAGTCAATAAGTTCCATTTGCATTGTTTCTGGGACCCTCTCCACATCAGCTGAGAAGGGGTCTGCAGACGGCTGGAAAGAGTCATGGTGTACATACCTTTACGTCAGCTAAACGCTGATCACATTCCTGCACTAGTGGCTCAGATGGCCACAACCAACAAGGAGACACACCATGTGGAGGCAGTTAACCAAATACTTTATTTAAACAAACTAAAGCAAATTAGACCAAATTAAATATCAATTATTTGAAGCGCACGCTTATATTCCTTTCAGATGGAGACTTTTTCCACGTATATCAGTCAGGTAGCAACAAGTAAATACACACTCACATGAGTGTGAATTTAGAGTCACCAATTCACCTCTAATGAATGTTTTTGATGGTGGGAGGCCGGAGAACCCGGAGAGAACCCACGCGATACGCGGAGAACATGTACACATACATGTTCTCCGCGTATCGCGTGGGTTGGATACATGAGTGGATGGAGTTAAAAGCATTGGGGACACATGGTCGCCCAGCTCTACCATTAGTTGGACATTTAACATTCAGCGATACTTTTTCTCCTTATCCAGTTCCTAACGAAGGTTGGAAATCTTTTTTTCTGTCTCCATTTAGGTGTTTTAACTTTGATGGAGCTCATTGTATGCGTTTAGCTTTGAGAGATCACTGTTTGAAGCAGTGAGCTTCTCATACCATCATTGATGCTGTTTTCAGTCTCTGAATCTGGACTTGAGGAATTCAGTGTGGGAGATCATCCTTTCTTCTTCGCAAAGACAAATTGTGTTCTTGCATTATTTGTAAATAACTTTTCAGCGCAGCCACCTCATTTTCGACAGCTCTGGTTGTATTGCATTGTAAATTTAAGAGGGATTTAAGCTGAACTAGATTTTGTTTTTCCAAGAAAATTTGTCCTTGTAATACTTGGAGCTCAGATTTCAGCTGCTCTAATTGTTCCACAGGGGCCTCCTCTTCTGTCCCAAAGACAAGTCTGTAGATCTGATTGAAGAACCACTTCAAGGCACGCAGAAGTGTCAGAGCCATTACAGTCAAGAGTGATGAGTTAAGCTGTTTAAAGGTGTATGAATGAATTGGAAAATCTTGCTTTTATAAAGTAATGATTCTTTGATCTTTACTCATCTGAAGTTCCTTTGATCTCTGTTACTACAAAAAAATTACTCAACGAAAAATAAGGGAGGGAGTTGAGGCGGACCTGGGTCAGAGGCTGTGCTTCCCACCTGACATAGTGACAACTAATCTCAGGCTAGACCTCGTCATATGGTCTGCTTCATTGCGCAAGGTTAACATCATAGAGCTGACCGTCCCCTGGGAGGATGCTGTAGGGATAAATTCTGTTATCCCTATCTATTATATAGAATTGCCTTTTTGGGGACTTTCCCGTGCTCAAAAACTCATGAAAGTTGGCAGAAAAATCAGTCGGAGTGGAAATTTACGTTGTTATGGTGATTGGAAATGGGTGTGGCAAAATGGCCCTAACGTTCATATGTAACTGACCTAGCCCGACAAAAAAGTCTTTGGAACAATGCCTTAACACAAACAGGAAGTGGGCCATTTTGAATCAAATGTCAGATTTTGTTCCATAGCTGGGAAGCACAGCCTCTGACCCAGGTCCGCCTCAACTCCCTCCCTTATTTTTCGTTGAGTAATTTTTTTGTAGTAACAGAGATCAAAGGAACTTAGAACAACTTCAGATGAGTAAAGATCAAAGAATCATTACTTTATAAAAGCAAGATTTTCCAATTCATTCATACACCTTTAAACAGCTTAACTCATCACTCTTGACTGTAATGGTTCTGAGACTTCTGCGTGCCTTGAAGTGGTTCTTCAATCAGATCTACAGACTTGTCTTTGGGACAGAAGAGGAGGCCCCTGTGGAACAAGAAGAGGAGGCCCCTGTGGAACAAGCAGAGGAGCTGAAATTTGAGATCGGAGCACTTGCAGTAGAGTCCAATTTGTTAAAATTTCAAGCCAAATTGTATACAGGCCACTTGCTATATCAATTCGATAAATGCAGAGCTCTCAGTGATCAGGCAAAAGAGCTGAAAATTAGGATCCTAAGAGAACAGGATATATATTTGTCTTTGCAAAGAAGGAACAATCTCCCACACTACGCTGAATTTCTCAAGCGCCGGATTCAGACACTGAAAATAGCATCAATGATGGTATGAGAAGCTCACTGCTTCAAACAGTGATCTCTCCAGCTAAACACATACAATGAGCTCCATCAAAGTTAAAACACCTAAATGGAGGCAGAAAAAGAGATTTCCAACCTTCGTTAGATTGTTTGGAGGTTACTGCTCAAACTGAATAGATTCCCACCAAACAAAGATTACATGATGGACCATCTATTTGAAATTACATGGGCTGAGATGAATGGTGAAGTGCCAAACATCTCCATACAGACCCTTGACAAGCAGAACAGACTCATTCTCAAAGATCTGAGAAAGCATTTTGGAGATAATGAATTAGTCCTGGCTGCACTGAGAAGTAAGGAGCCTGAAACTGAAAAATCAATTGCATCAATTGTAACAAGCACCTGTTCAAGTAAACAGGTTCTCCACATGTAAAAGTACTGTGTAATCTCATCTCCAATGTCCCCTGGGTAGGACAACTTCACAGTTTCCCTCCACATGTAAAAAGCATTGATGTTCTTGAAGTTGGTTTGACATCGTGATGTTCTGCCCTTAAGGCATAATATCACAAAGCACCTCAGGTGTATAAACGGTTGATGTCCTGTTAGCTACACACAGGTTTTCTCCAGGAGCTCCAGTTAGCCATATATCTTCATATCTGGACCGAAAAAAAAGACGGTCCGTCCTTTACAAAAGACTTTAAAGTAAAGGGTTAGTGTTAGACAGTCGTTAAGCTGTTTTCAGCTGTTTGATATCTTCTACAGTTTTTGAACTGTTTTTAATAGTGAAGAATTTAGTCTTTACTACTTTTACTACAGCCGAGTAGTATTAGTAGGCTGCACTAGTATTAATGCGGTGGATGAGAGACCCGCCCAAAGCCATTTGATTGACAGCAAGACCCTTCAATGAATAGCAAAAGCACTGAGGAAAAGAATAAAGAAAAATAAAGGGATAAAAATAAACAAATAAATAGCTAAATAGATAGACGAAAACAATTTCTATGCATTTTCCTTTCCAAAAATATACAGAAAAGTATACAAATAAATATGAAAATAATTTTAAAAATCTTAAAATTCTGTTATCCCTACATTTTTGGTTTAATATTTTTTTTTTCATTTCGTCTTTATATTTTTCATATTTCTTCATTTTTTTGGCACTTCTATGACCCATATTTATTTAATCTGATTTCATGTCTTTTGTACATGAGGCAGCCTCCAGAGAATCTTTAAAACTGCGGTGAATCTGTTACCTTCGTCCTCGTCGTATATCTGGTTCTTGGCCTCTCTGGAGTAGAAAGCTCTCCTCAGTGTTTTCCTCTCTAGTGTTGTTTGACTGTCCTGCTGTATGTCCTACATTTAGAGACACAGACAGAAACATTAAATTAAAAACAGAGCTTTGAAAACACGGGTCACAGCTTGGATGTAAATGTGGGCTGCTGGTGTTTGTGTTTGGGTGATGTCAGCTCCCAGATCTGGAGGAGACGATGATGTCACCCTACCTTCTCCAGTTCCTGGTCTTGTCTGTTCATCAGGGTCTTCCAGTGATCGTAAAGCTCGACGTCATGAGTCTGGATGTCCTTCAGAGTTCCTTCTCTCAGCACAGAGCCGTCCTTCATCGCTATAATCTGGATAAAATGCATTAGAATTACTCTATATACTCCATAGAAAGTGTAGTTATTTATTTTGGGTATACAGTTTATATATATTCGTACCCAGTCGGCATGAATGAGGTACTGCAGTTTATGTGTGACCAGGACTACAGTCCGTTTATCATCCTGCAAAAACTTGAGGATCCCCTCCTGCATCAGGTGATCACTGAGGTGGATGTCCAGCGCTGAGAACGGATCGTCCTATGAGACACAGAATACGACCATATTTTGTGACGTAACCATTAATGCCTACTCAGCTTCTTGTTGTGGGGCCCAGAATATATTACCACCGCCAAGGAGGTAATGTTTTTAAGTAAGTTAGTTTGTTGGTTGGTCTGTTTGTTACTCAGAACGATTTCAACAAACCTTTGGTCTGGAAAGAGTCCAGTAAAGGCTGGTTCAGATCCAAATAAAGGTTTACTTATTTAATTTTAAAAAATGTTCCCTAATTACAGAAAAAAATGTTCATCGATTTCCACGAAACTTTGTGGATGTTAGGATGTGGGTCAGGAACTCAGTCCTGTTGAAGATCTGGATAGATCCAGATCCAGGAATTTCTCTAAACATTTTCTGTCATTTCTAAGGAAATAATCCATAAATCGTAATTTAAGAAAATTACACATAATTATGGCTAATATGTATGTATTTGTATGTATGTATTAATTATTTGATTTAGCCGCTATAAGATAGATAGACAGACGTGTAGGATTGTGCAGGTATGTGCTCTACTGAGTGAAATTCTAGTTTACACATAGTGTACATTTTTTATTAATATTTTAATTTTCTTCTCAATTCTACATTCTATTTTTATGTATCATATTTGTTAGTTGTTTTTTTACATCTTATTTTTCTGTTCATTTCCTATCCCTCTTTTTATGCTCAGTCTATATCTATATTTTTTTATGTGGAGCCCTTGGTGGGTAATTTGAATGGCAATAAAGGTTATTACTATTATTATTAGATAAGTGCAGGAACAACATTTTTAACTCACTGACATTCTCTACATGTTTCCTTCAGTGCCATGAAGTAAAAATATCTCCCTATCTTTCTTATACTTCTTTTTCTACCTGCTGTTACTGAGATCATTTAATTCCCTCTAAACGTTTATAGTCACTTGTTCCTATGATGATGACTCTGAACATTTACATCTATCCTGCTGTGTCGTAACTGATGGAGCTCTAGCTATGATTAGTTCATGTATTTTATGATTTCATCCTGATGCATACTTCAGTTCAATCTGATAGGAAAAGCAGCTGCAATTCCATGGTGAAATTAATGTTAATGAAAGAAAACATTGTCTCCTGAATATGCGACAGTTTGTCAAATGACACATCAGCATTCTAGTGTGATGAGTGTATAAAAGAACCGCACTGACGGCTTTTAATGAGGAATGTCTGCTTGATAAGTGAGTAGACTGTGCTGGCAACAGGAAATCAGAAAGATAAACACATTACAGGACGGAGGAGAGACGAGGAAAGAGAAAGCACTCAAATAAAAATCACAAAATGATGCTGAAAACCAACACTCTCTTCATCACTGAGGATTCCTTCCTTCCATTGCGTTACTGATGTATAAAAGAGAAAGCCTTATGTGTCCATTCACCAAGAAGACGATGTTGGTGTTCTGGTAGAGAGCTCTGGCCACACAGATCCTCTGTCTCTGACCCCCGCTCAAGTTGATGCCCTGAATTACAGCAGACACATGATGAGAAATGGAAAACACTTCTTTCAGCCTAAAAATGGATGGTGAATAATCTGAATTAACTAATTAATCATAAATCATACCCTCTCTCCAATCTCAGTTTGGTCTCCAAAAGGCAGCAGGTCGATATCAGGTTGCAGAGAGCAGGCATCAATCACTGCCTTGTACCTTAAACACAGCATAAACGCCATCTTTAAGGCATCAGCGGAAAAATAAATCAACAGAAACACCAGTGGTGTTGAAGCATCTATAGTCAAACAACACCTGCAATCACACCTTCTTGTGACGCGATCGAGAAACAAAAGGGCTCTTCTTAAATGTTTAGCTCACAACCAATCACTGGAGGTGTTCTTCAATTCAGTGAAATGTGATTGGTCCATTACTGCAGCAGCTACAACCCATATGGAGAATCAGTTAACGGTTAACTGATAGTAAATTTTAAAAGGCTGATTAAGTAACAACAGAAAAAGTCGATCGATCTTTGACTTTATTAAAAAACTTTTGAAATGAACATCAAAGTCAAAGTTATAAATAAATAAACCTGGGACCGATTTTTTGGAGCTAGCTAAACTCAGTAATTCCAGTTGAGAAGGTCCATCGGCCTCTGTCGGAGCTGAGTTTCACCAATACTGAGTTTCTAAGACATCCTGTTGGTGCAGATTGATCCACTGTGGTTGTTCTTACCTCTGCTTATTGAAGGGGCTGCCAAAGGTGATGTTTTCCTCCACTGTAGCGTTGAGCAGCCAGGACTTCTGGGCGGCGTAGGCCACAGAGTATCGGTTCTTACTGGGTGGAAAAGAGACGCAAAGAGACGGATAAGAACAAGTCCTGTATTCATAGAGCTGTAAAGAGCAGGAATACTGATCCGCTGTCTCTGGTCAGACTCAAGACCGTGACTGTCCGTTCCCCTTTGTAGCTAGCTCTTTTAATAAATACACTGTCTGTATTGAAACTGCATTTATGGCGGTATTTTTCCCCAGCTTTTAAACCGTAAACTCCCACTCCGCTGTTCCCAAGAAGCCGTGACCTCGGTCAAACATTTGGATTTACTTGGAGGATTTAAGCTGGGGGGTGTAAAATTATTCTATTCTTATTTCATCTACATATCAGGGCTTGTTGGGTGTTTGTAAAAAGACTCTTCTCCAGCTCAATGAGGGGGACGGATAGCAGGTGTGGTGGAGCGAGCTGCAGAGTGAATACAGAGAGGGAGCGGCGTTAGCGTGAAGAAATCAAATGTTCACAACATCACAGAGAATGTCTGTTTGTTTGTTGTCTAAAGCAGTGGTGCAGGGACCTCCAGGGGTCCTTGAAGGGGTTCCAGGGAGTCTGCAGCAAAACTGGGAATCATTTATTTTCACTCTTACTCCACTACTTACACAGCGACAGAATGTATATGATGTATATTTCTGTTTTAAATGAGTATTTTGGTCATGGTTTTCATACGATTTCTGTATTAAAACATCCAAAAGCAATTCTAATCAGATGGGGTTCCAAATCAAAAGGGGGCCTATGCTCTAATTTGTCTGTGCATTTCCCATATTTGGATTTGAATACATAAGAAATACAACAGAGAAGCTACAGAATGATATTAAAACACAAAAGAATGTAGAGACCAATCTGTAAGACTCCATTTAAGACTTTATTCCGACCTTTTGACTTAGAAATGTAACTTTTTTGGTGCACAATTGATCTTTTATGGCCAACAAGTCTAAGAAAGACATTTTAGGATAATAAGATAATAATGAGATTAAGATGCAGAAGACTGGAGATGCAAAAAGAAGATGCAAGGATTTAAAACGCTACTATCTCTTTAACATCACTACCATCACCACCACACCTGAATACTTCTGCAGTCACAAAATATACCTTTTACAAATCCAATTAAGCCATAGAGTTATTTCTAATGCTGAGCCTAAACACTGTTTATTTGGAAAGCTGATATCAGATCAGTATTCCTGCTCCAACCAGCTTTATGAATGTAAGAACCCAACATGAAGGAGGAGGAGAGGGAGGATTATGTTTTGGAAGCTGTCAAACTCCACCGCAGAGAGAAATATGGACGATGGATCAGATTAATGATGAGCTGCAGATCATCAACAACAAAGTCAGCAATAACACCAGCTACAGCAACACAAACGTCACAACAACAAACAACATCAGCGAGGATGACAACTAATGAAGCTCTTTGCTGGGAGTCTGATCTGACATTTTTAGCTCCACCTCTAAATAATAAGAAAATAATGGGTTGGTTGTGATATAAGTACTCTAATATGTGAAGTTTGAACATTATGATCCCTGTCATTTACATTAACTATAACAGGTAGACATTATTAACATACCTGCATGAATTCTGTGGTGCATATATTTGATCCTCCAGCTCCAAATGATCACATTCTTTCAGCATTAACTCATTATATTAGCAGAGCATGTGTGCAGTTTGAGTGATGGTGATGACTCCCAGCATTAAAAGCACAAAACCACATCAGGACCAAATGGAACAAAAACCAATGTTCAACTCATCGGGAGGAGAGACACTTGATGAGGAGAAGGTGGTACACTCTACAGGCTGATGCAGTTGTTCCTGAACACACACATATTAACATTACGCTGCTGCAGCAGGAGGATTGATTTAAAATTTGCTCGTTGAAATGTGAACATGTCAGTGATGAGAAGTTATCAAAGGTGTGGCCATGGTGGCATGGCAAATTTCTGTCTGCCGGCCTTGGTTTGTTAACAAGATCACACAAAAAGTAATGGACGGATTTTGATGAAATTGAAAGTGAAATTTTCAGGAGATGTCGTAAATGGCCAAAGGAAGAATGTTATTCCTTTGATGTCCGGCATTGATGTTCATCCGCTTTGATGTTCCCTTTGACAACAGTGTCCGGACATCAAAGACGCCTTGGTGCCCAGATGGTATCCTTCCTTTTCAGCTGCCAGATCCGCATACTTCAGGCTCTCGCGCTCGTGGGCTTCCTCCACAGCATCCTCCCAGGGGACGGTCAGCTCTATGATGTTAACCTTGCGCAATGAAGCAGACCATATGACGAGGTCTAGCCTGAGATTAGTTGTCACTATGTCAGGTGGGAAGCACAGCCTCTGACCCAGGTCCGCCTCAACTCCCTCCCTTATTTTCAGAGGTGGGTAGAGTAGCCAAAATTTGTACTCAAGTAAGAGTAGCGTTAGTTCAAAATAATATTTCTCAAGTAGAAGTAAAAAGTATGGTGCAGTAAAACTACTCTTAGAAGTACATTTTTTTCCAAAAAGTTACTCAAGTAAATGTAACTCGTTACTACCCACCTCTGCTTATTTTTCGTTGAGTAATCTCTTCATAGCAAATGAGATCAAAGGAACTTAGAAGTTCAGAGGCGTAAAGATCAAAGAATCATTGCTTTATAAAAGCAAGATTTTCCAATTCATTCATACACCTACAGGTTAACTCATCACTCTTGACTGAGGCCCCTGTGGTTAAATCATCACTCTTGACTGTGGCCCCTGTGGTTAAATCATCCCTCTTGACTGTAGTGGTTCTGAGACTTTTGCGTGCCTTGAAGTGGTTGTTCAATCAGATCTACAGACTGTTCTATGGGACAGAAGAGGAGGCCCCTGTGGAACAAGAAGAGGAGGCCCCTGTGGAACAAGAAGAGGAGGCCCCTGTGTTGGCCCCTGTGCAACAAGCAGAGGAGGCCCCTGTGTTGGCCCCTGTGGAACAAGCAGAGGAGGCCCCTGTGGAACAAGCAGAGGAGGCCCCTGAGGAGGCCCCTGAGGAGGCCCCTGAGGAGGCCCCTGAGGAGGCCCCTGTGGAACAAGAAGAGGAGGCCCCTGAGGAGGCCCCTGTGGAACAAGAAGAGGAGGCCCCTGAGGAGGCCCCTGTGGAACAAGAAGAGGAGGCCCCTGTGTTGGCCCCTGTGGAACAAGAAGAGGAGGCCCCTGTGCAACAAGCAGAGGAGGCCCCTGTGTTGGCCCCTGTGGAACAAGAAGAGGAGGCCCCTGTGCAACAAGCAGAGGAGGCCCCTGTGTTGGCCCCTGTGGAACAAGAAGAGGAGGCCCCTGTGCAACAAGCAGAGGAGGCCCCTGTGTTGGCCCCTGTGGAACAAGCAGAGGAGGCCCCTGTGTTGGCCCCTGTGGAACAAGAAGAGGAGGCCCCTGTGGAACAAGAAGAGGAGGCCCCTGAGGAGGCCCCTGTGGAACAAGAAGAGGAGGCCCCTGTGGTTAAATCATCACTCTTGACTGAGGCCCCTGTGGTTAAATCATCACTCTTGACTGAGGCCCCTGTGGTTAAATCATCACTCTTGACTGAGGCCCCTGTGGTTAAATCATCACTCTTGACTGAGGCCCCTGTGGTTAAATCATCACTCTTGACTGTGGCCCCTGTGGTTAAATCATCACTCTTGACTGTGGCCCCTGTGGTTAAATCATCACTCTTGACTGTAATGGCTCTGACACTTCTGGGTGCCTTTAACTGGTTCTTCAATCAGATCTACAGACTGTTCTATTGGACAGAAGAGGAGGCCCCTGTGGAACAGGCAGAGGAGGCCCCTGTGGAACAGGCAGAGGAGGCCCCTGTGGAACAGGCAGAGGAGGCCCCTGTGGAACAATCAGAGGAGGTCCCTGTGGAACAATCAGAGGAGGTCCCTGTGGTTAACTCATCACTCTTGACATCACTCTTAACTGTAATGGCTCTGAGACTTCTGCGTGCCTTGAAATGGTTGTTCAATCAGATCTATAGACATGCCTTCGGGACAGAAGAGGAGGCCCCTGGGGAACAAGAAGAGGAGAGGCCCCTGGGGAGCAATCAGTGGAGGACCCGGTGGAGAAATGGGTGGAGGCCCCGGTGGAGAAATGGTCGGAGGTATGAGAAGCTCACTGCTTCAAACAGTGATCTCTCCAGCAAAACACATACAATGAGCTCCATCAAAGTTAAAACACCTAAATGGAGGCAGAAAAAGAGATTTCCAACCTTCGTTAGATTGTTTGGAGGTTACTGCTCAAACTGAATAGATTCCCACCAAACAAAGATTACATGATGGACCATCTATTTGAAATTACATGGGCTGAGATGAATGGCGAAGTGCCAAACATCTCCATACAGACCCTTGACAAGCAGAAC
>CM075204.1:20653309-20695809 GCA_037577475.1 Chaunax sp. Z400
ACTCCTACCTGTGGGGATGCGGATGTTGATGTCTGATAGCGTGGACAGGTTGCTTCCCCAGGTGAAGAATCCATTGCTCACCTATTCAGAGGAAGATGAAGACAAATTCAGCACAAACACGTCTCTGCATTTTGTCACAACATTAAACTGAGGAAAGATTAAAAAATATATTACAACCAATGTTGTGGATTCATTTCATCTTTGATCTTATTTAATGACAAATCCCCAAATCCCGACTCACTGTGTTCAATTTGAACTGTGTTGAAGTCCAAAAACCAGTGAGACAGGATGTTGTATTTGTATGTAAATGTACGTTTTTACACGGATGACACCCAGATTAATTCACTCAGGTGTATTGAGAGATTATGTGACAAACAAATTCTGTTAGCTCCCCTTCCTTCCAGCATACATACGCTGGATTTAAAAAACCTCAGAGCTAATCCTAAACCAGCTTTACTTTTATATAAAAACCTTTTATTGACCAACATCAGATCAGATAAATGAATGTAATTCTATGAAAATATTTCATCTCAGTTCTGACACCAGTTTGGGATTTTCTTGCCATACAGTATGTAATTTTTTTAAACATGACAGTTCATGAAAAAAGGCCTCCATTGTTTGTGTAAATACAGGTTTGTGTTTTTTGTGTTTCTTTATGGTTGTAGAGAGAAGGGATTGTTTAAGTTACCGCCTGCAGTGTGAACCGTCTTTATGAGTTTTTCAGTGACCAGCAGCAGGGGAACATGTCACAGGCCCTCCTATCTAATCCCCGTTCAGTGATCTATCACCCTGCTTCCTGCTAGCACTGTTTACATTCCTCCCATCTGTTGCATTATTTGTTTATTTTATGTTTATTTATCTTGATGATCCCCCAGGCTTTCCTCCACTCTCCTCCTCTCCCCATCACACAGATCCCAAAAGGCACCGTTAGACATCTTTATTAAGAGAACAGAACTACAGAGGGGTGGGGGGGACATGAAAATATAGTAATATAGGGTTAAATGTGGGGTGAAATGAAATGGTATGAATGCAATACTGTACCACAATATCAAAACAGGTCCATGGGTTTTTATCTGAGTATTTCTCAATGGGATAAAACAATAGGAAAAAAATATTTAAAAGCAAAGATTTATATTTCTACACTTTACGGTGAAACAAAACCCAATTTAATCATCTTAAATCCGCCCTTAGTCGTCATGGTAACTGATCCTGAAGAGTTGACTTACTATACTTTTAAAGAAAAGTATAAACCATTGTCTAAAACTGCATTTGATACAAGATGCAAAACCACGTTGGGAGAATTCAGGACTGAAATCCTGAAATCCCACTGGGCCGTTAGGAAATCCTCTACAGTATATCATGTCTTTATGTGCATAATGGCAATAACACAGTACAGAATATGGCAAACGTAGAGGGTCAAACATGTTCACATATGCTTTATGTGAACTTGAGGATTGGGGCTGTTTGTCCTGGTTTTAAAGAAGTAAAAGTTACTAGTTACAGTTACATATCTTGTAATCAGCAGGATCGGGTTGATGGTGACGTCTTCAGTTTAACTTGTGTCATAGAGATACGGCTATGAGCTGATTGGCTGTTCAAACAGATGACGTGTCAGACGACAAGATGAGCCGCCGGCAACACCGTCAGCTGAACAGAAACGGGCCAGATCACACTTTTATTAAAACAGTTTCTGTCTTGTTGTGAGTCTGTGTCAACAGTTCAGAGGAGGATGGAACACGTCCCAAAAGCAGCTAATTAATGACCATGAATTTGAAATCACAGGATCAGGTCACATGTCCAGGTATGTATCACATCTGACCATAAGAAAAGCGACGGTTTTAATGAAATACTTTTGTTGATGAGTTCACTGACACGTCAACAAAGACTGTGTTTAATAATGTAAACTCCCTCCTTCCTTCAGAGGGACGGGGCAGGAAGAGCCGCCTTTACAGAGGGGCTGAGAAAAGGTTCAGACGCGTTCACAAGGCCCCTTTGAGGGGCAACGAATTCTCGTGTGAATCTTACACTTCCTGAGAGGAACACACAGTACACACACGCAGAGCACACGTCACATGTATGATTCCAGCACGCAGCCACCGATGACCCATGGATGTACAAACAGTGGAGATATGAAACAGCTGTTGATTAAATAAACGGCAGCATTAGGGAGCAGCTCCTCTGTGTCTGAGCGCTAATGATCTCCTCCTATGAATGAAATACGTGATGCTCCTTATTTCTGATTAGCACTCATTCCCACCATTGGTAGTTTGTTTTCTTAACCTTTACCAAAAGACTTTCTGTCCTTCAACAATTCCCCAACATGTGAACTTTGACCCTGACCTTTACGGCCACATCCTCCGTCTCTGTGGGTCTCATCTGTCGCCTGGTCGGCTGCTCGTAGTTGTCCATCTGGTAGCGCATCGGCTGCTTCCTGTTGATGGCTTTAGTCTAAAAACCAGAGAGATCTGTTAGTTAGTATTGGTGCACTGATATAAGCCTGATAATCTCACTATACACACCAACATACTGCACATCAGTGTCTTTGCACAGAGCAATATTATATATTTGCACCAACATCACAACAATTTCTGAGGCAGTGGTTTGCAAAATGGGGATATGGGATGCCCAGGGGTCCTTGAAGGGGTTCCAATGCAGAGATATGAAATGAAAACAGACATAATTTTACCTATCGGTGCTCAGATGTGTTGATTGATCTGGTTTCAGCAACACTCACCATCCCCAGGTGTTTTTTTCCAGCTTCGAATGAAATGGGCATGTCCCCGTTTCTCCAGCAGTCGTCTCCGATTTCATCGCTCTGAAGAAACTCACCGAGCTTCTGGACACTGCAAACATACAGAATATTCCTTTAATTAGACTGACACTCCATCTCCAGCTGTTTAGGCAGGTTTACACCCCCCCCCCCCCCCCCCACCAGTCTCTAAACAATCCCAGTGAATACAACCTAACATTTTTGTTGTACACTATCACAGACACTCACCTGACCAGAGCTTTGACAGCAAATCTGACCACAGTGGAGAGCAGGAAGAGAGGAGTGACCAGGATGTGGAACAACGCCAGAGCAGCGAAGGCTTCAGACGGACGTGGACCAGTTTCATTCAGGAAGTGATGCGTTACAAACGTCTAAACGACAACATTTTAAAACGTATCATCACCTCGCTCGCGCTCAGATCCCCTTGTTGATACTGACAAACCATATTATGGTTGAAGAAAGGAGAATTCACAGAGCAGAGGTTGTTTATTGAAAATCTTCTTACCGTAAGAACGGCAGCGATGGGAATAGCAGCATTCATGAAAACTGCACAGAGAGAGGAAACAGCTTTTAATGCACTGTGGCAATATTTAGATGGACTGATAATGTGATATGAGATTAGATTTCCTGCCTGTGGATATGTTTATTGTCTTTTCTTTTATAGTCTTTGACAGACTATAAAACATTTTGATTCATGTCAGTGTTTTAGTTTTGCTCTTACTCGACATGGAGGTGTAGAAAGCGAAGGTCTTGAGGCTGGTGAGCTCCTTGCCTCTGGTCTCCTCCACGCTGTCACAGAAGATATTCTCCCAGGCATACAGCTTCAGCAGCTTTATGCCCTTTAAGATCTCCGAGGTCTTTTTCAGGCGATCTGTGGAGTGTTCCTGAGAGAGACGAATGGATATCACGGGTTCATCTTTACAATAGTCAACAAAGACAGACAGTTATGTTCAGTAAACTACTTACTAGTGAGCTTTTCTGTGTGTCTGCCAGCTTCGTAGCTATGAGGTACTGGACGGGAGCCAGCAGAACTATAACAGATGCTCCAACCAAAGCGCTCCAGCCTAACAAATTGTAGAGCAAGATCACTCCCATCACAATCTGCAGAGAAACAACGAGACGCTGAGGAAAGAAGGAAACTAAAACATCTCTGTGGGATTAAATATGAAGCAGAAATGTCCCGTACCTGTACAGGCATGGCCCACAGGTTGGGGCAGAGGAAGAGGAACCACATCAGCTGATTGGTCTCTATAGCAACCAGGTTGTTGATCTGCCCCAGCGTCATCTCCCCCATAGACATGTTGGAGGTGGACAGACGCAGGATTTTGTTGTAAATCATCGCCTGGTTAACAAAACACACGTGTAAACACTTAAACCGACACAGAGTCCCATTCATATTAATGCCAGGCTGTGTTCTTTCATGTAGCCCGTCTCAATACAAGCTAACGCTAATGCTATTAATATATTCAGCAGTAGACGCAGTAGTATCCTGGGATTTAGTGATTAGTTTAAATCCGGAGGTTTAAATTCTTTTCTACCCAGAAACATGAGACATGAGCCGCAGTAAAAACCCTTATGTCGCTGTAAACTGGCCTCTCAGCATTTTAAAGGATCTGCTGTCAAGTCAGGTCTAAAAGTAAATTTGTAGCACCAAAAAGTCGTGATATTATGGGATATTAGATGAAAGAATAAATTACTGAGCTGGGAAGAGGGATGATATTCTAAAATCATAAATTTATGAGAAAAAAACTGATATTCCCTGAGATTATAAACTCATAGATAAATAGATTATTTTATCTTTACTGTGATTTTCTTCTCATTAATTTATGACTTTAATCTCATGCAGAGTTTTTTCTTTGACTATTATCTCCTCCCTAGACTCTTCCATTGTTTTGTTTTGTACCTTACGGCCGTCACAGTCCTGGGATTACTCATGTAGCCCTTTTCAAAGCAACACCACAGAGTGGAAACAAAACGTCTGAACTTTAATTTCCATGATGTTTCACGCACCAGCAGGGCTCCTCTCAGGTTGATGCCCGTCTCTATGGTGACGTAGTACGAGGCCTGCAGGAAGGTCCTCTGCAGGACTAAAGCCAGGAAGAGGAGAACAGCCAGGACTGAAGTGTTCTGCAGCAGCTCAGTGGAGGACATGAAGTAGACGCCTAAATACATCCCCTTCAACAAAGCACACACACATACAATCATATTTAAAATACATGAACACGAAGCTCTTACACACAAAAATACTGATCTATTATTTAACAATGTCTACAGTATGGAGAACTACTCTATGTAATGTAACTGTAACTGTTCTGTCATGTAATACTGAACAGCTGATAGAGGAACAAATCAGCCAGCACATATACAGATGTTTCTTTCAGCTGTACTTTATATCCTAATATGTTCATACAGTGTACACACTGAAAAGAGATTTTCTGTTTATATTATTAATATGTTGAAAATGTAAAAAATGCTGAAATCACCTGTTATATTGATGTTTTTCGTAAATCTTTCAATAACGGCTATTTTAACATAAACAGGAACATTTGAAATATACATTTGAAATAGTTTTGGCCCCAAAAGAAAATCAATTAAATGAGTAAAACTTCAATTTAATTGATGTCCTCACAGGGGGGAAAGAACTGTTTTTCCTTAAATATCCTTCAACTTTGAATTTGTCTTTGGTTTCAGCAAATTCTTGTTTCATATGAATGAATTTCTGGCAAAGGTTCAGTAAAGACGACAGTTACTCCTTTGCACACTCAGTTATTTCTCTCTTAATTTCCTGCTCTCATTGTCTGGGGCTGTCAGCTGAGATATCAGCTGGTCACGTCTATCCAATAGCACAGTGACACATCTTCACTGTTAGCTTATCATCTTGCTGCTGTCTTTATAAATATGACTCTCTCTAGTTCATTCAAGCTGCTGTTATGTGTGCCCTCCACCTCCCCATCACCACCCAGACTTCACCAACTACATCACTTCATCATTTCATCAATCTCATCAGTCTCAGCAGAGTCATCGGTCACCACCACCACCACCAGTTATCTTCCTGCTGCTCAGGAAAGATGTTCCTCAATGACAATATTGTTGAGGAGCCAAAGACTTTCTGATGGACTGATTATCACATATCTATAATGAACAATTATCTTGACTTCACTTGCATGAAAGAGCCTTCAAAATTAAACTCATGTTCTCAGACTTATGCCTGTACTGAATCCAGCTTTTGTGACAGGCTAATTCCAAATTCCTGTGTCCAGTAATGCATACTATATGCATGAATAAAACAATGAAAACACATACACACCCACACAAACATACTGTAGGACCAAAAAAGCTCAGCGTGATGCTCAGCAGACCTTCCCTCTGTATTAAACTGAACTGAGTGTGAGGTGAGTGGGTGATATGTCATGTCACTCAGAAATGCAGCCCTGCTCTGCTCTCTATCTCTGCTGCCCATTATACTCACATTAACAGGCTGGCACAGACCCGACAGTATCTCACATACTACGTCAACTATAACAGCATCCAGTCAAATGGACTGAATGAAAATACACTGTCATTACAAAAGCATCTGTTCTGCCTCTCCCAGCAGCTCCGTCTGTGTTCTGACCTTTGGAAGAAGCTGGCATGGATTTTAAAGGGAGTCGATGTCTGTGATCAGCTCTGCCAGCATCTCTTCCTTCATCCAGACAGATTATCTGCAACACTGTCTTTTTTATTTCCATCTGCTTAATATCATTTTTTTATATTAATGTAGTGTGATACAGCTGATACGTGAACAAAGTCCCTGATATATTTAGAATAAAGACGTGAAATGTTCATGTATTTTATTCATGTTTAATGTTGTGCCAGATTCAGTTATTAGTCCATCAACAACATTTTTGATCATCGAGGAATCATGAGGTTATCTAATAATGAAAGTCTTCGCTGCAACAAAGCCCAGGGGTGAGAAAAACACCGTCTGATCCAACGAGAGATCCCTGCAGAAGTAGAAGAGGAACGCTGTGCAGGGAAGCGTGGCCTTAGTAGGACAATACCAGCTAGACTCAGGTTTCTGATCCAGGGGGTGCATGATCTCCTCCCAAGCCCATCCAAAATGCATTGCTGGGGTCTAGCCAACAGCCCAGGATGCCCAGTGTGGCTGGGAAGAGGTTCCTTAGAGCACATCTTGAGCTGCTGCTGCCTGAAAGCCTTGATGGAGGGAAGTTGGCACCATGACCAAGTGCTGAAGGAAGTAGCCGATAAGACAAAGCAAACATCGGCCCCACACATGGGACAACATCTGCTTTGGGAAAAGAGACCTCAGGCGGGGCCCAGGACCTCAACCAGACTGCTAGCCTGAGCATGTGACAGGCAGCTGAAGGTCGACCGAGGGAGCAGCCCAAGTTTCCAGAACATATTGCAAGGACCGTGCCAGATTTGGTCCTGACATCAGAGTCAGACTGGATAGAGGAGACCCATGAGAATAAGAAGGCTAAATATCTGGATCTAGCTGAATGCAAGGAGCCATGGATAGAAGGCCTGCTGTGAGCCTACTGAGGTTGGCTGCAGAGCAATCATTACATCACACAGTCAATGAAGCTGCTGAAAACTCACACACACACCCACCTTGGCTTTGTCTTGTGTCGCAACACCACCCTCCTTATTCAGGTACTTTACAATGCCAGAGATGCAGAGCGGCCCAGCGAAGCCCAGCAGGTCAGCCAGGTAGCGGAAGGTGCTGCTGAGCAGGATGGGACGACCAAACGCTCGATACATAGAGCGCCAGATCGAAGGGGCACGATCCGGATCCTCGACTGTCTGTGGGGAGTGACAGGGAGAATGGACAAGCGTTTTATCTACTCCAAGGAAACCCGAGGTAAAAACGAGCTGGAGCACTGTGTCCGTGCTAAATAGACTCACCCTCTGATCCTCGTAGGCGTCTTTGAGCCGTAGGTAGTTGGTGAGGGCTCTCA
Source organism: Chaunax sp. Z400 (assembly GCA_037577475.1). Lineage (NCBI taxonomy): Eukaryota > Metazoa > Chordata > Actinopteri > Lophiiformes > Chaunacidae > Chaunax > Chaunax sp. Z400. The sequence continues at coordinate 20,661,038 of CM075204.1, forward strand.
TGGCGATGGGCAACTTGCCGATCTTCTTCAGCTCTATGGGCCGTTTATGGGCCCCCATGATGAGAGGATTCATCCACCAATATGTTGCCTAAAATGTGCCAAGAATTTGTATCATTTACTGCTCCACGTAATGCTCTAGTAGCATTTACATGGCCTCGATGTGAAGAGATGATGTGAAGCTGAAACTGATATACATGTTAATTATGTCCTAATATTTGAAATTGGTGTGTTTTTTTACTTGTGGTATTAATCGTTGCTGTGAAAGTTAAGAAATAAAAAGCATTGTTTGTGTCTACCTTGGACAGCAGGTTGACAAACGGCTGCAGAAAGCGAACCCCCAGATCCTGTAAGTCCTCAGGTGGTTTCACCTTTTGGGGGTTGGAAAAGAAGACATATTTCTACAGGGAGAGAAAGGGGACAAAATTGAGGAAAACGTTACTATAAAATAATGAAAATAAACATGTCGACACGACAAACATGCTGAACAAATAGATTAAGGAATAGTCGCCAAATGCAACAAGCAATTTTTTTAAATAGTTCAATTTCAAAATGGTTTGTGTTGCTTAATTTCCTGATTTAAACCCATTAAATATTATTTGAGATGAAACGTGATTCCTCACCCTGACTCTGATGACGTTGACCTCCACAGCCATCAGCAGCCCATACAGGATCACTAACAGGGCTGTGATGCAGAACCTCAGGTGCTGTGGTCCGATATAGTACTCTGTAAATTTCCACAGCTTAATGGACTTTGTGATGAAGGCCAACACCCAGTAGATGAACAGGACTGTGTGGACAGAGAAAAGTCATATAAAAACTCACCAGATCTCTATAGCTGCACCTCAAATCGGTAATTAGCATGAGGCTAAATGAGCCTCTACTAACTAAAACCAGTAAATCCAGTACCCCCAGCATTGAGTCTTACCAAGCAGCAGTTTGGGGAAGTTGGACGTCTCTATGTTGTGGTAGTAAACCACTGATGTCGTCGCTGCTATGAACCCCATGGCGGCTGGCATGAAGAGATGGAGGTGGTGGGTTGTCATCATCCTGCAGCAAGAGGCAAACAAAAAAATAAAGTTAATATGGAAAATTAATGTTTATAACTTTGACTGAGGACAAAAGAAACTGAAGTATTCTGTGAGTTAATGTGATGAAATCTGTCTCTAAGTTCTTACTTGTTGGAGACGATGCCCTCTGCGAGCTCGCAGACGTGGATGAAGAGCAGCGAGAAGGTGAGGATCCACCTCAGGTTGTGGCCGGGGAAATGAAGCCATGTGTTATGATGGATCTGGACCTTGGAGCTCTGGCTGCCCCACCCTGACAAAGACGAACACACACAGAGGCAGAGAAGTGTCTCACAATGGGATACAACCCCTTCATGAAAAGCAGGACATTGTTAGTGTATTCAGAAAAGTTAGGATGTTGTGTAAAACATAAACAACAACGTCATCCTTTTTGTCATATAAATGCTTTCTTTTCTTGGTAAATCAGATGAATACAGGGTTTTATTTGTGCTGTTTCTGCTCTTAGCTAAATGGACCGCAGACATTTTGGAGGCTCAGGGGACAGAGGCCATAAAAACTCAAATCAGGAAGCATCCATTAGTGAGTCCTCAGGGAACCAGCTGAGGGCTTCTGGTCAAAATGATTCCCATCAAATACTGTACACACACACCAAACATGTAACCAACCAGCCATGACAGCAGCATCACCACAAACCCTCCCTAAACCAGTAATAAAAATACCTTCTAAAAGTTTAAACTCTATTCTTTCTCTCAACTTCCTTCTGCCTCTTCTGGGATCCTTCACTTGTTTTTTAATTCCTTTCATTATTGGTCAGATTCCTTTATTTTCTCTCTTTTTTTTTTTTTAAACAACATTCTTTGGATTTTGGTTTCTTCTTCTTTCCTTTACTCCTCTCTTTCTTCCTCCCTCCCTCCCTCCCTTCCTTCCTTGCTTGCTCCCACACCGTCTGATTGATGTGCAAGAAATGTGCAAAAATATGTTCTAACAAACACAAACTGGGTGTGCACAATCAATCAAAGATCAAACTGTCTGACTCCAATAATCCTCACAGGATTAATTCTGTCCCCACAGCTGCACTGATTTCTGAGACTTGTCCAGCAGAGAAGGTGACGCTTTAAGAGGCTTAAGCAGGAAACAGTTCGACATGTGTCACAATACACATCAATACACATCAATACACATCAACACACTTCAATACACATCAACACACATCAATACACATCAATACACATCAACACACATCAATACACATCAACACACATCAATACACTTCAATACACATCAACACACATCAATACACTTCAATACACATCAACACACATCTATACACACAACACTGACTGTCCCACTGGTGGCTTTTTCTGCAGAGACACAGAAATTTTCTTTTTTTTGTGTACTTTATGTACATAATTTTGAAATATGTCAATTTCCATCACCTACCGATAAAGAGGATGGGGAAGGTGATGAAGAGCAGGAAGACATGGGGAACCAGGTTGAGAGCGTCCACGAAGCAGCCATTGTTCAGCACGCCGTCACTCACGCTGTAGGCATTGGTTCCGTTGTCGCCGCCGCAAAACGACGGGGCCATGTCACCACCCAGCTGCTCCACACAAGCCTCGAGTCAGTCTGTGACAACAAGAAGCACAAAGAAAAATCATTCACACAACACAAATCAAACCTCATCTGAGACTTAGTTTAAAAAAAAATACTTAATGATGTTTAAAATTCCCAAAATATCCAATGGTACCTCTTCAATATGGGATTTCTGTGTATAAAGTTTGGTTCAAACATATTGAACCGTTTTTGAGTTATGCTCCAGAAACAAAATGATTACAAACGGACACACATGCTAATCGCTATATACCTCCACATTATATGCCGTAGGATGCTAACAATATTAAAAAGTTATATTATAAAAGTAGGAAGAGTGAAAATGTCTGACTGGCTATGCCTTTTTGTTGCCTTGATAAAACATTTCCTTTAGCGTAAAGTCGAGTTAAATTTTTAGCACTTTAGCGGCTCTCCATTTCAAACTATAAACAAAGATGGCGGCCGAACGCGCCATCTGGCCGCCATCTTTGTTTGGGTCATGAACTCGCCTTGCATTTTAGTGTCTCTTTATGGACGAGTTGTGACTCACGGGGCTCATAAACCAACAGAGATATTTAAAAAATGATGCTGCAGAGAAAGTTTAGGGTGTTTCTATGAAGGTTTTGATAATTATTCTTAAAAATTACGACTAAATATCAATATTAGTTGCCCAGACTGAAGCTGACCTCAAGTGCTTTTCTTGAAAAATTGCGTCATATTTCTCTCCAGTAATGGAGTACAACAAATTTCTGTCCATTACTTTGACATTTTTACTAATTCTTTGGCATATTATTTTCCCTTTTAACTGTGATTCATTGACTCACTAACATAGCAAGGAGCATTTTTAAGTGTAACTACATTATAGAAACAGAAAAAAAGATGTTCCAGATATTGCTAAAATAAATCTCACATTAGCAGACAGACCTCAAGCTTATAGCAGTATTCATAAAACCAAAATGCTAGTTATAGCTCAGGATATGTGAGCTAATGTACATTTGACGTTAACTAGCACTAAAGCTAATTTGAGACATTAAATTAAGCTAGCTTAATGAGAAAGACCACATCATTTATAGCATTAAAGTGTCTTACCTCGGAGAAAAGTAATAATCCTTACTGACACCGCTTCATTCCAAGAGTCTGGATTCTTTAAAAAGAAAGAAAGGAAAAAGAGGAAACGAAGAAGAGGAAAAGAAATAAAATACGGTCAGAGTTGGAGAGCAAAAAGTTGATTATTTTTAGCCTGGCAAGAGCATCAGCTGCTCCGCATACTACTGCCTTCACTGCCGAAGGTGTTAAGTTACAGCAAATACAACAAAAGGCTTCCGGTTGTTTTCTTCAAAATAAAATATGAGAACGCCTACAATATTATTTTATTCCCGGGTTATGAGTAATTATTATGCAAATATTACACATTTCTAAACATCATCAGTATTGATTTATTTGTACAGCCAAATAACCCATTATCAGGCATTACTCTGTATTACTCTGTTTACTCTATTTACAAGTTGAAGATATTTACAAATTAATTTTTTTTTAAATTATTATGATCATAATTAACCATTTTAACATGTTAAACTGAAATATTCAAGGCATTATGAAGGTTAATTTTGGCACAGAGCCTCAAAATTAAGAACAAGTACAGGAATCCATTTGAATCCAATTCCTTTTTAATTTACATTAACGAACTAAAACAACATAATTAATAAAAACACTATAAGCTAAATACCCCACAGGAACTCTGAGGGCTTGGCAGCCTCTGAGGGTCAAAGTAGTTGGTTATTTTTGACCTGTAATATATTTATATATATACATATATATATATATATATATGTATATATAAATGACTATATTATGCCACACACACACACACACACACACACATATATATATATATATACATATATATATATATATATATATACATATATATATATATATATATATATATATATATATATATACATATATATATATATATGTATATATATATATATATATGTATATATATATGTGTGTGTGTGTGTGTGTGTGTGTGTGTGTGTGTGTGTGTGTGTGTGTGTGGCATAATATAGTCATTTATACAGAGTATTTTACAATTGTACACGTCCATATACTGGATATGTAAGATTGTGTTACTACATAATCTGATTATTTGGTTTGACCTTAGAAAATCCCCATCATCCCACAATACAGTTTAATTTTTACTATTTTTGCTCAAATGAAAATCAGTTTCAAAGTATGGGTCAACACTTTTTTTTTAATAAAAGTTAATTTTATTTTGTAGGTAACTATTTCGTAAATTCCGGTAAAAGTGTACTTGACTTTTGCAAACTTGACAGGACTTCCCTCCTATCAGATTTCCAAACTTGAACAAGTTTAGCTGTGAGTTAAAGGTTTATGACGGGCTTTATCAGCAGCCGACTGGCATGTGTTACACACTCAGACCTGCAGCTGAAGTAATACGACCTCATCCAGTCACAGTTTGGCATTTTGTCCTCTTGGAAGCTATTTTCAGGTCTAAGAACTTGTCCAGCTGTCAGATGATCGCTAATTTAAAAACAAAAATACTTTAAGAAAACTTAAATATCTAAAAAGCCCCAATTGTTTAATTGCATATATTTATTCCTGACTTTTTGGAACATTATGAAATTATCCTTAGGGGAATAAACAGTGCTACAGCACGATTGATGAGGCAAATGCAATAATATCTATCATGATTTAAAGCCTCAGATCTATAATCTGATATCTACTGGATGCACAGCATGTGAGTGGAGACAGGATGCACGTGAAAGCGCTTTGCTTGGCATTAAATGAGAGAAGACCTTGGATTCGGTCAGCAGAGCGCACTGAAGCGAACACAATCCCTCTATGTCGGCTATATTATCAGATATTCATGCAAACTGCTGGATCCTCAACAGCAGGAGCAATTCCTGCACACTGTTATCGTAAAAATACAGATAAAGCATCGAAGCACAGATCTGATGTCTTTGACGTATCGTGTAGCACAACCTAAATTGTGATTCAGCCGTCCTTCCCTAAAATGAACAAAACTCCATTCAGGAATTAGGCAATTTCAAGTTTTCACACGTATACGAAATAATCCTTACATAAAACGCGGTTTAAATGTGTTTTTCTAAATCACCCTGTTCCACGTATATATTCGGCAACAATAAAACACTGTGAGAAGATTATGTCTTTATCAAACCTATAACTTTTTGAACTGCTCCGCGTGTAATTCCTACAAAACACAATCCACATCCGTTGTGAATAATAGGGTGAATCAGGCTCATATTTTGCTTACATATATGTGAAATGTGAATTATATGGAGCCGAAATTAAGAGTACCCTTTATATTTATTAAAATATTACATTTACTTGTATTTTCATAGACACATGTTTGTTAAAGAGCAGCAGATCTTTAATGTATATGTTTTTTAAACTAAGTCTGGTATAAGCTATGTGATTCGAAAGAACGCGTGAAATGAATGACTCCTGGCTGTGAATGGCTGAAGGATAAAATCAGAAAGCCTTCCGACACTTACCCGGCCTCTGACGCAGGTTTGTGGGCTCTCACCCGGGTAAAGGAATCCCTTCGAGGATTTTCTGGTGTCTTGCGATATTGCGGTTTATATTGAAGAGACGGGGAAATGCCTATATATGACATTTACTGTGTGTCTGCTCCAGATACGGTATTATGGCGGCTGACATGGTGGCTGGCTTTTTCCGCTGACATTTCACATAATGCATAACAAATAAATGTAGGTCAAATTAAAGCCGAATGAGCATCAAGGAGCTGGGTCGGCTGTCTGTTATCAAATATGCTATTTTTAATCTTGCAGACGTTGTCAAAGGAATAATCTAATAGCCAGTGCACCTTATGGGAGAGTAAAGGTGCTACGGGGGTCTGGACTAAGCTGATAGAGGCTTTACATGTGGAGAAAACCTTCAGTCGAAGATTTGACGGAGTGGGATTATTAAAATAAAGCATAAAATCTGAAAAATGGAATAAAAAAATGTGGGAGAAATATATAGTAATTATATGTCTATACAAGGCAGATGATACAAACTTTATAATACTGAGGAGATCCTCTTTATTTTAACATATTTTTAAATGTAATGTCCTAAATGTCAAAATTATCTTCTTATCTAATTATCTTATCTCTATAGAGCATATTTCATACATGTTGCACTTTAGTATTACACTATGGTAACAACAAATTGGTTCTTTCATCATTCTTTAGGATGTTGATGGAGGAAGTGACTTTTTGAAATGACTGAGTCAACATTTTTGTTCTCTCCTCATCATAAGAGAAAAGCAAAAATACTTTTGTACCTGATAAATAAGTTTCTCACAGTTTCAATTGGGGGGGGCTTTCATCATGTGTTTACATCACAGCTGGGGACAGAGTGAGGAGATTCCCATCCACCAGTGTTTCCCAAGACACTATGGAGGAAGGAGCTTGACCCCTACACACACACACACACACACACACACACACACACACACACACACACACACACACACGGTCCCTAATCTCCCCCTGGGTCTGACCAAAACTCCCCCTCACCCTCTCCTCCTCTTTTTTTACATGAATACATACAGTAGAAAATAAACAGACGGCTGTTCAACTTTCACCTTTGACCTTTGGGTCACCAGAGGAGGAAGTAGCTGTGACCCACCATCACAAGAAGACCCACAGGGACACCCGGGGGAGGATGATGACGGAGGGAAGATGGAGATTAAATCATTGATGAAACACTGTGAATCAGCTATGGGCTGTGCAAGAGGTTCTGATTGGTTTGAATGTTTAATGATCAATTAGCATTTATTATATATAAACTTGTGTGTCCATAAGTGTGTCTTTATGCATCCATGTGATGTTGTTTTCCTCTGCAGCGTGAGAAAGCTGTCTCCCGAGGGAAGAGTTTGACCACATGCAGCCCAGAAAAGGAAGTGGGAACCGTTCCCTTCTCCAGAGCGTGCATGAATGTTTGCATATCCAACATAAATATGAATTCAATACTTCTGTTTATTCAACTTCACAAGTTGAATAAAAGACTTTTTCTGTGCATACAAGACTTATTTTGCTCACATCTTTAGCACAAATTTGTTTGAATCCACGTTTGTAAGCACCTCCTGATAGACGGACCATATGAGGATGCTGATTTAACAGCATGATATAATATAATAATGTTGATTATTAACATTGTGAGGCTGACTGGATGACATATTAATGTTCAAACCTTATTTCACGGCAATCCATCCAGTAAATGTTGAGATATTTCACTCTGGATTGAAGCGATGGACCAACTGACCAACGAACCTGCAGACAGACCAACAAAACCTTCACTAGAGACACAAACGTCCTAAACGTTTACAAAAATGCTTTTCTGCTACTTTACAAAATGTCTGTAATTTAAAATTAATGTAGACACTTTTTAATGTCCTCACTTTTCTACATTTCACTCCATATCCAACATGTCCTCACTTTCTTAAATTGTTCTCAAAAGTCTTTTCTTTCCTAAACAGGAAATTGCGATTACTACTAAAAAAGGTGCTTGACTTTCACAAATATTTACACCCCATAAAAGTGTCTTTCCTTTACTTTGCCAAACATTGTCACTCACCGAATATGTTCTAGTTTTCCAAAACAAAAGTCTTAAATATGTAGGTCTAAAAGTTAAATGTGAGGACAGATGAATAATCTCACTTTCCTAAAATGTTTTTTTTAATGTTGCTGCTTTTCAAAAGCTGTCAATAATTTAAATGTTTAAAATAATACTGAGTTAAAAACTCTCATGAATCATCTTACTTTGTGAAATATAATTATTTCCAAAAAAGAAAATCCTTTTCTACCAAAAATATTTGCACCCTATAAAAAGTTCTCACTTTCCAAAAATGTCTTCTCTCTAAATATGTTCTTATTTTGAAAATATTGTCACTCTTAAAAATGTTCAGAAAAATGTCCTTCCTGTCCAAAAAAGAAAATAGCTTTTGCTACAAAAAAATGGTCTTGATTACCAAAAAATGTCTAAAAGTCAAATAAGGTCCTCATAAAAAAATTAAAAAAGTAAACACTCACCATCTTTTGGTCTGTACCGCCCCCTTCTGGCGACCTTCTGACACTGATTTCAAACCGTTTCTCACCTGCTGGACCTGCAGCAAAAAGCAATAAATCAAACTTACAATTGACAAATTAATAAAACCCAGACGATGGTGAGTAAAATTCGATCCTAATATTCTCACCAGCCCCAGAGATGACAGAGCTTTTCTTTTTCTTTTTTACAGAGTTATTATTATTTGAGACTTGAAGGCTGTCTGAGAGATAGCAGACAGCCTGGAAGCTTTATTACTCATTCAGAACTTTTTATTGAATTGTTCTGCTCGGTGAAGCCTGAAATTCAACAGCAGCCAGCCGTTAAAAGTCCGTAATGAAGGAACGCCAACCTGAGCGTGACGTAATCCAGCAGATTAAAAGAAATCAGTTCAATTTTCAATCATTAACACAAACAGATGTGACGGAGAGGAAGAGAGAGAGAGAGAGAGAGAGAGAGAGAGAGAGAGAGGAGGAGAGAAAAACAAAGAGTTTAAACGTAGTGAAGGTAAACCCACAAATCACTCATTTGACTTGATGAGGTTTGATGACAAATTCAGAATATTCTGATTTCTTCCGACTTCTAGTGATGAACAATTTTTCTCAGCTCATAACAGCAGAGTCACACATCAGATATATTTCAGTCTAAACTAAACTGAGAACATTAAAAACACATTTATCTTCCCCATCAGACGCTTCTGAAACTAATCCTCCTTCTATCTCTGCTTCATTCTAAGCTCCTTTTTCTTCATCCTTCCATCTGTCATGCTATGATACACAGACGACATGTAATGAGGTTTGTGTAATCAAATTACCAAAATATCTAATGATAATAGACCGAGATTACATCTGAGACTAGGATGGCACATGTGAGAACTATATGTAGATTCTAGCAGTGCAATGATTGGATGATAAAGTCAGCAGACCCAGAGCAAAAGTACATAAAAATGTACGTCCACATACTTTTGGCCACATAGTTTACTTTTTACTTAAATGCTTATTTGTAAAATAATATGTAAAAATTTAAATGACAAATTTTAATTGTAATATTCTATAAAAACTGTAAATTTCCCCATTGTTTACAGTGTTAACACTTTGACCACTAGAGGGCGGCCTTGCCTCAGGTTAATCGGTTGGAACCGCAGCAGTTTTCACAGTTTTGAGTTTCTTTGCAGTTTGCATAATGACTGCAGGCTTGTTTTATTTCAAACATGAAATGCATCACCTGATGGGGGTTTAAGGCAGGACAGGTAGAAGAAAAACCAAAATGACTAACAACACAGACACTCATTCAACAGAGCTAAGACTCTCTGTGCTGAATGTGAATAAATAACAGAACCTGTTCCATGCTCTGGGAAAAAGAGGAACACAGCAGCTGTTTAGCCGGGTTCCAAGGTCACTTACTAGTCTTTTAATTAAGCTTTAATTTTTGACTCTTGTTCCATGCCATTAAATCCAGTTCTTGTGACTTAAATTAATAAAAGAAAAAGTCTACTGATGTTTTGCAAAATACAATAATAATACAAGTAATTTGATGTCCTGTTTATCATCAATTAACCCCTTAAATTTGTCTTTTTGGCCCTTGTAGGGACCCTTTCCCCCATGTTGGGAACCTTTTCCTATATTATGCGGCCGATGGTACCATCACCTGATTTTACAAATTAAATTTTATGCACCAGTGCAGCAATTTAGTGTCATGTAAATGTCATTATAACATATAACTTCAACATATACAGTTGATTAACAGGCTCCTACAAGTTATTTATTAAATTCTTATTTCATATTTTTATTACTGTGATGTGTGAAGTCAGGCCCAGAGGCCATAGAGGTGAATTTAGGGTTCATTTTAATATACTTTTTTTTTTGACCAACCAGGAAACACTGTTATGTGTTCTGCTCCTGCACCTTCCTCTAGATTTATTGCTTCATGTTTAATCTGAATAGCTCAAGGACGGGTCACGGATGAAAGAAGCATCGACACGCTGTAATATCATATTTGCACTTATTTATTTCTGTGGGAAACACTGCTGAGCATGTTTCTTGTTTTTCAAGCCTCGGGCAAAAAGAGTCAGATAGAAGGTTGTGCATATTGTTCAGGTCAGCCTTCACCAAGGACGGAGGAGCGACGGGAGCAGAATTATTCAAACTCTTCTCACGGTTAGAGTCAGAGAACTAAAACAGGCAAAAACAAATAGAGAGTCAGATCTCGGAGGCAACATTTAGACCTTGAATGCACCCCTAGCCTGGTTTCACCAAGCAAAGTGGACGTAGAACCATTGTTTTGAAGAGGTTTTGCCAGATGTGACCATATTTGGGTGAGAGGGCGGAGCTTGTGCGGAGTGAGAGGACCGTTAGCATAACAAAGTAATCAGCTAATGCTATAGCTATCTAATTTAGCAAGGTGCAAGTGTTTCGTCCATAATTCAAGCTAACTGCGCTATGAAGAAGGATGCTAATTTTGGTAAGCGACAAACGGGCTTAAAACAAAATGTTTACTGCAAAAAAACAGCAGCTAAGATACAAGAAACTAACAGTGAAGTTGAGGAGAAAATGTCTTAATGCTAGTAAAATTATCTGTCCATGTAGCAAGATCATTTTACCTGTCAAGAAATCTTAAAATAAGTTGGTTCCAGTTTTAAAATGAGGCTAAGATAAAAAAAACAACTAGTAAATAACTTAAAACAAGATAATTAATTTCATGTTTTCAGATGTATGGATGACAAAAATATAACAGCCGACTCCTTATAGCGACTTTTAGTTCCATCAAATGCTGAATGAAACTTTATTAGGTGACCAAAATGTTTCATGAAAGAGTCAAAGTTCACACCCCAAAGCTAGTTCATAGCTATTTAAATACACACAGTGCTGTGGTTTACTGATAATCAGGGCTATTCTATTTCTGAGATAACAATTTATCAAGTGAAGACGCGTTTAAAGACTTGAAGACTAAACTTACTTTTGAAGCAGAAGAACTAGAAGTGTCCTTCATCACCTTTTAAATAAACCCACTGACGTTACCTTATCACCAACAAGCAAAGGCTGGAGCACATTTAAGAGAAAGCCAGTGGCGGATCCGGGATTTATCTCAATCAGGGGCCATAAAGGGGCCACATTTTTCACAGAGGGGCCGAGTATATGTCCACCATCCAGGCACATTTTCTTATTCAAAGGTATGGAGCCGGTGGCAAAATTGTGCCTCGTTCAAACATATTGAAAAGCTTTGGAAATAAAAACTCTTAATTTTCTTAATTAGTGAATTTTAAACTTGGGTGCGTAGAAAACAAGACATAGACACTTTTTTTCCAAATAGGTAATATCTAAAATAGGTTTTTTTTTAAATAATAAAAATGAAAATAAAAAAATACTTTTTTAAGGTTAGGAAAAGGTAAGGAAAAGTTATTCTTGACAAACACAGCTTAAGTTGTAAAAAACAAACAAAACAAAAAGTGACAAGACAGGGGCACGTCAGGGGCCAATCAGATTTCAGCTGGGACCAATACCCCTCTGGCCCCGCCCCTGGATCTGCCGTTATCTGCACGAATCATTCAGCGCCGCTGTCGACAGGTGGCACTGCAGGACAATGAAAACGAACAAACCTGTCATGCAGCTTGTTAAATATACACAAATCGCCGTCTACAGTATGTGAGTGTTGTAGGACCTTGGGCCAGACATTATGGGATGTTCTGCTTCCTCCTGCAGAATACTAAACAAAGGCTTTGAGTCTGTGAACGCTGATGTACAGGAGGTGGATTTGCATGTAAACAACACAGCAACATCCACTAAAAACAGTCCCTGCAGAGCCATTCAGTCATGATGAAGGCACTGCCAGCAACATGAACTGTACATACATGCACTAACCAGGGCTACACACAGGCCATCAACCCCAGCACACACACACACACACACACACAAACACACGCACACACGGGTCTTACTGGCAGTAATCAGAGAGCAGTGTGTTTTTCTCTGAGGTGTAATTCATCAAAATGACGGCTGCCACTGATCCTCAGTCAGCCAGACAGCCTCAGCCAATCAATCATCAATCTACCTGCTCTATGTTCCACAGCCACTGCAGCCACACACTTAAACCTGCTCTGTTCATGGTTCTGTAGTTCCTGTTCCCTGTCTGGGTCAGCGTGCAGAGGCGGTCTGAACGGGACCCGGGTCAGAGGTTCATCTACCTGATTGGGTCATCTCCAGTGAGTAAATAATCAAGAGAGCAGCTTTCATGTTCGATGAAGACACTGAGGTTTGATGGATTCATTGTCTTTAAAGGAACAGAACAACATTTCAGGAAATGTGGTTTTATGCTTTTATTTTCTACTGCGATCACTAGAGGTGGAGGTTTTGTTATCCTGATGCTGTTCAGGACCCACAGCAGAAAACAGCCACTGGAATAGTATTTAAATTTAGTGGAATATCCTGTGATATAAATCTGGATCTATTCCAAAAGATAACCTTCCAGATCTGGATTATGATCTAGATTATGATCTGGATCTGTTTGCAGATACACTGTAAAACCTGGTGAGTTCATTCAACTCTGACTTAAATCATTTAAGTTAATTAACTCCAATAATTTAAACATGAAAAAAATATTTTTTAAAAACATTCCATAAAAATGACTGAATGGATTCATGGATTCAAACCCAGAACCTTCTTCCTGCAGGTGACAGTGCCAGGCTGCTCTATGATAAAATTAATATCATTAAAAGTCACGTTTTGTTGACTTACATAAAATATTCAAAGCCATAATAAGCAGAATTGTAGCCCATGATCAGCAGGGTTTACATTTTAAAATGATATAAAGTTAAACTAAAGAAAATGAGTCACTGATCTGGAATTTTAATTAAATACTTCAGAAATATTTATTTTATATATGATTATTAATGAGTTATCGTTCCAACAACTAATTTTTGAGTAAATTAAATGAATGGAAATGAGTAATATAATTAAATTAAATTAAATTAAATTAAATTATATATTATTTTTCATTATATTAGAAAAATTCTTTTTTTAAACATCTGGCAGTTTTGAAGAAAGTGAAAAAGTGATCCATAATCTGCGTTTGTACCCGTCTGTAATAAAGACCCTGGTTCTCCTACAACTACTTATTATTTTGATTTTCCTCTATTGTCGTCTATATTGTATAGAAAAAAGTGTAAAAACACAATAGTATAAATATATAATGTAAATGAAATATGAAGATAAAATAGTTTTTGATACCATGCAGTGAGTGTAACCGTACAGCTTTTTATTTATAAAGAAAATACCTTTACCCAATAAATCCTGGATCCTGCATCAAAATCTAATCAACTCTTCTATAAAACTCTTCTCTAATCGTTAATAACTTTTTGATCTCTTGAACACAGCCTGACAGACCTGGGTGTTTATTCTCTTCCCTCCTCGGTGGAGGTAATAAATAGCGCCGTTAAGGCCTTTAAGGTGAGCAGCGATTAATCCTCGGCTGCGTTGGTAACGAGTTGCATATTGATGCCAGTGAGATATTCTATTTGTTCCTTAATGGACTCCAGAAATCACTCAATTTATTTCTTCCATAATTGCGGAGCAGATGAACCAGTTCTGTATGAATCCCTCCGATCAATACTCATTCTTCCAATCCTGCATCCTGTCAACAGAAGGAACATAAACTGGTGCATCAGAGAATATAATCTGAGACGTTAACTAACCTTATCTCACATCTTTATGCTAGTTTTTAGTTAAAATCTGCTCTCATGAGGTTATTTTAAGAAATATGAGTAATTAAATATGATTTTAGGTCAGCTATGAGCAGAAATAAGACGTATTCTCCTTCTTTGAAGAGGTTTTGAAGGCCAGGCTGGTACGTTGGATCATGTCAAACACAGCTGTGATTCTGTCTCTGCAGAGATGCTCAGACAGAAATGAAGTGTGGGTGTGAAAAAAAAAGTCATTACAGCAGGAAGGGCAGAATGGGCCTTTTTAAATAACATCCTGTGGTTTGCTGTATTGTCCTGCTGTTCATCTCACATCCCACCGCCTGATGTTCCACCTGGTTGTTTTTATCCTCTATCTGACACAGAGCAGGCTGAGACTGATGGACTTTATATTGTCTGATGATGTATGGAGGCAACATTTACTCTTAAAATCAGGCAGGATGGAGGTTTTTTTCTTGTTTTCTCAGCTCGTCTGCAGTCAAACCCAGACTCTCCTGCTTTAAAAAGATGTTAATACGCATGAAATGAATGTATTATTTTGGTAGCTGGTGGCGAGCCTGACGCCGTGTTCATACTAATGCAGGTTAATGTGAAAAATGCATGTTTTTCTCTCAGATTTGGTCTTAAAACCTCCACAGTTTTGCATTTCAGAAGCTAGAAATACCTCCACCAACGCCACAGTCGCTAAAACCTGAGTGAATAACCTAGAAAATAGTTTCCAGGCAGAACCCTGTGACGACTGGTGAAGGAGAAACACTCAGGAGTGTTTCATTCCATTTTCTGTCTTTGCACCCTGTGCATAAAACATCAGCCTCCTGCTAAATGAAGAATCACCTCATTTCCCTGAGCCTGGAATCAGTAGTTTATGAGTCATCAGCTAAAATATGATATGAATCCTGGAGGTGGGTCTAGTGCTGATCATACGGAACCCTCAGGTCCTGATTTGAATGCAGCTTCAGTCCAGTTTGGTTCTCTGTAATGTAAACACTTCATTTAGATCATGAGGTCTTTTATTGGCTGAGAAACAAGCTAATGTTTACTGCACATTAGAAATGGAGAATAAATGGAGGTTTAGATTGACAGCTCTGATAGACAAGAATATTATGTTTGTGCGTGTGTGTGTGTGTGTGTGTGTGTGTGTGTGTGTGTGTGTGTGTGTGTGTGTGTGTGTGTGCCTATACAGTTTTGCTCTTCACTGTCCTTCAACAATCTCATTTACATACTCATAAATCATTCACAGTTGACATATCTCTCACTCAGATTCACACACACACACACACACACACACACACACACACACACACACACACACACACACACACACACACACACACCTGTGGGTGCTTTAATAATGAGGTGTTTGAATACTTTACTCAACTCAAACAGAAATATCCCACATATCGATGCATGGATGGATGGATGGATGGATGGATGGATGGATGGATGGATGGATGGGGTTGATTAGACAGTGACTGACTTCATTTTTTCATGTATTTATTTTAAAAATGGTTCATTTTAATCATAAGAATATAACCGATGACAGAAGTAAGCGGACGGTTTATGACTGATTTGCGTGTTTAGTGATGACATGTTAGCAAACGGATTCAGTAATGTTCTTTTTGTTAGCTTACATTAGCCACCATATGCTACTGTTCAGACCAGATCCAGCCAGAAATCCAGCACTGGGAAAGGCTAGGCTAGGCTAGCTATGCTAGGCTACCGACGGCTGCTGTGAAATTGTAATGGTCTTGCCTGCTTCTTGTCTGAACTGTAAATGCATTTATGCTTCTGCACGGAAAAATATGTCACAATGAGGACAACAAAAAACACAATTTCTGCATGTTGATGACGTTAATTTGGCGATTCAAGCTAGTCCCGAGTATTGTGTTAATGCATAAATGCAATGTGAAAGCAAAAACAACCTCCTTTCCCGTCGCCATTTTTCTTATTGTCAAAACGTTCGACTCTTCACTGCCCTCTTGTGGACGCATCAACGCCAACGTTTGAAAAGGACGTATTTATTTTCGTACACAGAGGGAGAATAAATGAGCAGAGCGATTGCAGATCGGTGTGCAGGAGGAGCAGAATCAGGAGGAGAAGAAGGGAGACCGTACCAACCCTCAGAAACAAACCTGACACAGTCTAATCCGTGTCAGAGAGCTGGTGCAATGCAACAGCGAGGGCCGGAAAAAATTGTTTTGAATGGAGTTTAATCTGTCAGCCAGCAGCAGCGACCATGTAATTGTCTGCTGACAAAACAAACAGCAATTCTGGCCTACGGGGCAAAAGCATGGAGCTTTCCTGGTTGACAAATAATTACAGCATTGACAGTAATGTTCAGAATATGATTTTTTTTTTAAAGTTTTATGGCTTTCCTAAAAAAACAACACCCACCCCACCACAGCCTGTTCTCCCTGCTGCCATCTGGCCAATGATGAGCAGAGCAGCTTCTGTCTCCAGCCTGTGTGAGACCCCTGAACGCATCATCCACACTCCACCATGAAAACCACCATGTTTATCTTTGGAACCTGATTATTTATTCATAAGTTGTTGATGTTTTTCCACCAATGAGAGTCTGAGGAGGTTCTGTGATCATCCATTTTTTTTGTTGACATCTTGAAAAGATCTTTAATGATAAGTGCCTGCAGTACACATAAGCTGCCATGAGATGGCAGTATATAACATATATAACGTATATAATATATATAACGTATGTAAGGTGTATATAACGTATATAATATATATAACGTATGTAATGTATATAACGTATGTAACGTATATAATATATATAACGTATATAATATATATAACGTATATAATGTATATAACGTATGTAATGTATATAACGTATGTAACGTATATAACATATATAACGTATATAATATATATAACGTATATAATATATATAACGTATATAATATATATAACGTATATAACGTATATAACATATATAACGTATATAATATATATAACGTATATAATATATATAACGTATGTAATGTATATAACGTATGTAACGTATATAACATATATAACGTATATAACATATATAACGTATATAATATATATAACGTATATAATATATATATATATGACGTATATAATATATATAACGTATGTAATGTATATAATGTATATAACGTATATAACATATATAACGTATATAACATATATAACATATATAAGGTATGTAACGTGTATATAACGTATATAATATATATATAACGTATATAATATATATAACGTATGTAATGTATATAACGTATGTAACGTATATAATATATATAACGTATATAATATATATAACGTATATAACGTGAGCTGAATACATGTATGACAGGTGTGTGTATTAAGGAAGAACGGGCAGAGCAGCTAGCATTGTTAGCATGAGGTTCCAACACAAGGATGAGTCGATTACATTTTGAGGCAGATTCTGGATCACTTTTTATTTTTACTTTTTGGCTACATTCACTTTACAAGCCTCATTGTTAAATTCTGTGTTTTGTGTGCAATATGCTGGTTAAGCTAGCATTTTTACCAAGGATCTGTGCAATACTGTACATTTACAATTATGTGGTTGAACTAGTATTCAACTGGGTATTGTGTAATACTCTCATAGGTGCAATACTTTGGTTAAATTGTTATTAGAGATTGTATAATTTGTGATTTTTGGGGGTTTGTAACGTCTCGTTGTCGTGGATCCAGATCATAAATCTCTTGAAACTAACAAGATCATCTCATTAATGAATCTCTCTTGACTTGTGTGTGTCTGTGTGAGTCATGAGGTTTGAGGTGGATTAACCTGAGCAGTGTGGTGATGGTGCAGACCCAGTGACAGAGAAGTGGAACACACCATACTGGGATATTCTGGACTACAGACTCTGACAGACATACAGTTTGAGGCCTTGTTGAAAACTTTAAGGTCTCACTAGAATTTCAAATGAAGCTGTGTGTCTGAATAATAAGCAGCTGTGTAAAATACATTGGTTACGATGCAGCAGCCGAGGTCAGGAACACTTTTAGGCTCACAATGCATATCCAAGCCCAGTTAAACAGAACATAAAGAGAAATAATAAATAAAGATGCTGTTGTGTATTTCATGCTGTTGGCAGGCTTGGACTTCTGACCCCTCTTAACTGTTTTCTCATGCAGTCTGTTTTCTTATTTCTTCACTCTGGGTATCGATGAAATGCTGCTGGCAAAATACAAAACAAAATACTTCGACTTTAAGGTCTTGATTGTTTAGACAATATTTTTCTTTTCTGTCGTTTCATTTTTTTGTAATCGTTTGTTCTTTTTTCTTTCGGCTGCTCCCGATTCGGGTTCGCCACAGCGGATTCTTCCATCCACATTGTGGACCTGGTACAGATTTTTAACCTAGTCTGCAGGGGCTGGGGATCGAACCAGCGACCCTCCGATGAGGAGTCGACCTCTCTTACCGCCTGAATCACTGCTACCCTCGCAATTTGTTTGTTCTGTACAGAGATAATGGAAGTAAAAACAGTGAGACGCCCAGTTAGCAGGAATGTGTTACCCATGGATGACTAACCAGGCATGCTGGTGTGTCGCCCGACACATGGGGTCAAAGGTCAGGGGTCAACACCAGGCTTCGAGTGAGGGCAGACGGGCTTAACGCTGCATATGTGATGAGCGAGAGGTTAGCATGGTTAGCATGCTGCTGACTTTGGCCTTGAGTTTTCTCCACTAGTGGAGACTTTAATGATGTGTGAACTTTAAAGGACAACACAGATTAAAGACGTCATTCTGCATCGGATGATCTTATTAGTAGTGAGTCCCAGTGTGTGTGTGTGTGTGTGTGTGTGTGTGTGTGTGTGTGTGTCCCTACGTGACCTGGCCTGTGTGATGCGTACTGACAGGCTTCAGAGTGTCTCATGTGTGACAGTGTTTGCACGCGCACTATTTGTGAAGTAAACACAACAACACACACCTCCTGCTCTGCCCGACTAACAGCTCACTCAGTCAACCAGTGAACCCTGCAAACATCCAGACACTGATCAGCAAGTCAAACACAAACACAAGACAGCTCGTCAGCCATCCAGGAAGTCGCTTGTTTGATTGACAAGTCAGTTATCCAATCGGAGGTTTAGGCACGTAACGAGTCCATCAGTGTAACATGACTGGCATATGGTAGACGTCATGAATGCTGCGCTCAAGATGGCGGTAAACTTGGTCATCTCTGAAAAAAGTGCTCACATATGGATGCCCTAATGATATTACTGTCACCAGTCACAACGGAGAACGCCATGATGATGACGTCAAGTCAGGGAAATCAGGGGACTGAATTTCCGAGCAAAAAATCCAACCTGACCACGTGTTCAAGCCATTTTGTCTAAGTCTAAACTTTTTCTTATTTATGATGTGTCAGAATGAAGAAACTTAACCTAAAACTACATCTCCCATAATTCTCAGCCACATTCACAGATCAGATGTATTAAAACACTGAGTCAACCTTCATAGATTTACTTTATCAGGTTTTTCTGTTCAGGCCTAAATTTACATCAGGGCTCCATGAACTCCAAGACCTTCACCACTGCTGACCCAGAAGCTCCAGAAAAGTGGGCTCCAGTAGCTCAGAACCATCTAGATCAGACCCAGAAGTTCTGGATGCTGTTCTGTGGAGCCATGAAACCAAACTGGAACTTTTGGGGCCTCTGGATCAGCGGTATGTCTGGAGGAGGAAGAATGAAGCTGATGCTGAAAAGAACAGCCTACCTACAGTGAAGCATGGTGGTGGATCAGTGAGGCTCTGGGGCTGCTTTGCTTCCTGGACCACTGGAAACCTGCAGCCTGTAGAGGGTCAGATGGATTCCATCAAGGATCAGGAAATCCTAGAAGAAAACGTCTCCATCTGTGAGGAAGATGAAGCTGAAGAAGGACAATGATCCCAAGCAGACCTCAGAGTCCACCAAGGCCTGGTTCCAGAAGAAGTCCTGGATCCTTCTAGAGGCCGTCACAGTCGCCTGACAGCACGTAAAAACCAGGAATATTCCAGAACTGGAGGCCTTTGTCCATGAGGAATGGGCTAAGATTCCTCAGGAACGCTGCCAGAAGCTGGAGTCTGGATATGCAGCAGGTTTGCAGCAGGTCAGAGCAGCTAAAGGGTCTACAAAGAACTAGAGACGCTGGTCATTAAGGATCATTTAGAGACTGAGGAGTCAGGGGGAAAAAACACTTTAATATCTGTTGTATTGATCTGTTTAAAATGATCCTGGTTCCTGCAAACAGCTGATAAATCATATTTTTGATGACCTTTCACCTTTCTACACCACAGACATCCACACAGCTTTCTCCACACCACACAGATCATTCCTGCCATACCAGGCGACTTACACCACTTTAAGTTGTCTTAATGTACCGGTGCCTACTGTAACATTCAGGGAGTTATAAAACTAAAGGTTTTGGCCTCACAGTGGCCCAGCGTCAAGGATTACTTCTCAGACGAATTCTCCAACAACAAAGCCTCCATTGTGCCACGCCAAGCCCTCGAATTAGCAGCGGGGGCGACTGCACGCTTAACTGGGCTTGACAGCGCGACCGCTCTCCCAGACCTCTCCGAAGATGTACTCAGATTACTTCTGTTTATTATCTGAACAAAATCAGAGGTCAAAAAAAGAGAAAGGAATCGTAAAGATTAAATGAAAAACAAATCAGATCTCTGGCTGTAAGTTAAAACTGCCCATAATCTATTTAAAGGTGAGTCTTAATCTCATGCATGGATTAGGCTGCTGCACATTTAACATCTGTCATGAGAAAAGCAACAGTTTGTGAATTTTTTTTTGGCTTGTTTCTTGGTTAAATGCATTAAAACCATATCTTTTTATTTATCTTCATTTATGCTGTTTTGTTGTTTTTAGAAGGAATCGTTGCCTTTCTTTAATGGCTTTCACTTTAAACCCATGGGATTGAGTAAACTGCCACTATCAAGTCAGGAGTAATATAGAATAAGACTTCCTCATGAAACTTTCAAAATAAAAAGCCTATGCATTCTCTACCAATGGGAACTGATGTAAAGACTGCTCAAATTTGACCACAAAAGACTTTCTAATTTGGTGTTTTTTTGCACCAAATGCACTAAAAACACCTTTTAACCTGTTTCTGTGTTGAATTCCTTTGACAATTCATTAAGATTCAAGATATTGGAAAAAACAAACAAATGCAACATATTTTTTTCTGACATACACTGTATATGGTAGTATGAGAAGATACAGGAAACTACAGTGGATACATGCAGTGTTGGTCTGTTTGTTTGCCTATTAGCAGAATTATATAATAACTACATGATGGAAACTTGCTGGGAGGGTTGGACATATAGCAGGGAGGAGCTGCAACAAATTTTAGTCGGAGTAAATCCGAGATAAAGACGTAGATTCAGGGATTTTTTTCCAATTTCGTGAAAATTGCAAGATAGGGGTTTTTTTTTGGTCGTTGATATCAATTATGCTTAAACTGCATGACAGATAATCATGAAACTTGGTGTCAGAGTGGAGCATGTGCCAAAGATGGAAGCACTGAATTTTGGAGTAGATCTGGATAAAGGGGCGGAGCCTGAGGGCAGTCATTTTGATGGTGCACATATGTTGTTGGACTACAGATTAAGGTTTAATTTTGTTAGGCTTTGACAGACGTATGTCCTCACTGATAATCCTTCTGGTGTGTAACTGTTTCACCATAAATGCATCGTGACTGTTAACGCGCTGGTGCCCCTTTCATTTTTTTTTACCCCTGACCCTCAGACAGCCTGAGTGCACCACTGAATTTTAGTGCAGAGTCTGCAAGTTTTTCAAAATTCACTGTTTTTTTGCCCAAATCGAACACGAATCTTCTATTTAATCTGTTATGGTGTGTTGACTCTGAACGCGTAGCGACTTTAAGTAAGATTACATACAACATCAATGCAAAGCCGCCGGTGGACGAAAAATTGTGAAAGCGATGCAAATGTCGCGATAAGAATGCCTCAAGGACAAAATTTGCGCTATTTACATCTTTGCATCCGTTGAAAAAAATTCCTACAAATTCACCTTTATAGCACGTTTTGGATTGTGGGAGGAAGCTGGAGCACCCGGGATTTGAACCCAAACCCTTCATGGTGAGGCGACAGTGCTAACCACCTCAACACAAACCTAACTAGATAAGAATAAAAAATGAGCAAATATCCTAAACATAGCCTCCACGGTGCCTTGGAGAGTTTTGTTTCCACCACATTGTGATTTCTTGGATCTATAGTTTGTATCCGCCACCATTTAGGACGCGTTTATTTTGAAAGGAAACTCACCACACTTCTGGCTCCCTCTTGTTAGCTTGATTGTATAAACCTAGAGGCGCTGGTGTGTTAGGGAGGAGGAGGAGGAGGAGGAGGAGGAGGAGATGATGATCCTGATACTCCCCAGTTTTGCTGCGTATCGCGCCGGTTGGAGCGGAGTTTCCTGCTGGATGTGTGCGCTTTGGACGCCGAAAACAGTTCCTGCCATTGAGCCCAGAATCATGACGGACACCTGAGCCGAACATGTAGTGAGCCGGTTCCTGGGTGTGGGAAGACGGACAGAGCCCGAGTTTCTCTGTGGAAATATTGTTGAACTTAACTTCAGCAGCTGCGCAGACGTTCATTTGGCTCCAGTTGGTTCGACAAGACCGGTTTCCTCCCATCAGGATGTAAATCTGGGAACTTTTTTGACAAGTTTTATTCTCTAACTTTTTATACGGAATACAGACAGAAACCACGACTCCATAGTGAGAGGGATACCCTAAGGTAAGCCGCACGACCGTCACTTTTTCGCGTATTTTGGTTGTTTCATACAAAATCTTACAAAAACGTGTCTTCTTCTAACCACGGCAGCACTTTTACAAATCTTCTCAAAGCTCTAGAGGGATTTAACACATTTGTTAGCCTCTGGTGATTCCTTATCAACGCGTTTTCTCCCTTCATCGTTCTGAGAACGTCACACGGAACTCCGCTTGTAAAACGTCAAAATTTAAAATTATTTGATTGCTGACAAACTGTAAATACTCTGTCTAACATAACTTTAGATTTTTTACATTTAACGTTAAGTTATTAGTTATTCTGCATGATATATATCCACTAGTATGTTCGTTATTTTGAGAAAACGGTAAAATGCAAGTCATCAGCGCAACAAGCTGCAATCGACGTAGTGGAGGACATTTGTGGCGTCAGGTGAGAACAATTAGGTAGATAGCGACCATATACGTGCTGTTTGACATTTGCTGTGTCCGCCAAATTCAAGGTTTCGTTGCATTTGATCGTGTCAGCTGTTGGAATCTGCCTTGATGTCACGAGTTTTTGCTGGGAGGTAATGTTTTGATAAATTTCAAGATATCTAAACGGAGTCTGGCACATAGGAAGACAACGGAATGTGTTGGGACTTCTCCAAGCACAGAACATCTGGAGCCTCAGCGAGTGGGCTGATCCTGTTGAGCGGGCTTCCATAATGACCTCTTCAGTGTTAACTTCACATACTGGCATTTACAAGCCACTCTTCTATTGATTCAAGACAATTGGAGGTGAGAGAGGGATTTTAAATCTCTGGAAACATGTTTTTTAATGGCAGTATTGATCAGAATCATTACCACAGCAGCCAGATAATGATTGTGCTCAGTCACATCTTTGGCTCCAAAGGTCAGCAAAACACATCAACCCATATCTAATATGTGGAACTATGAATGTTAAAAATCCTGCTGGCTGCTTTCTGCTCTAAGTATTGGTGTATGATGGGAGGTAATCGCCCATGGTGTCAGCTAATGGATTAGAATAGCCTCCACATTGCACCTTGAGCTGGGAAGCCATAAAACCATTATTGCTCTGTTTAGACTAGATGTTCTGGCTAATATGATGCTCCAGTCACTGGAGCATGCAGTTTCAAGGCTGTTTCAACACTTCATTGTCATGTTTAATTTACTGCAGTCACTATGGGGGAGTTTGGATGTGCATTATCTTGGAGTAGATGCTGGAATTACTTTGTTCTTTGCATGCATTCAGACTCCAGGGCTGCATACTACACTCAACAGTCAATTTCTGGGCTTCATGTGACACAGATCAGATTTTTTTTTCAGGCCTGTGTGAACTATTCATTTTGTCAGCAGTTTTTTAATTTAATCTTAGTCCTGTGTCAAATGTCCTTATTAGTTTTTATCATATTTAGTCAATATTATCCTGTTTTTAAGTCCAGTTATAGTCAATTATTTTAGTGAAATACACCCAGACATGGAACATGGTCTGATTGGCTGATTTAGCTACTAGATGGTTCCATTAGTCTTTGGCCCCCTATACCCAGGTCAGACCAGATACTAGATGGTTCCATTAGTCTTTGGCCCCTATACCAGGTCAGACCAGCTATTAGATGGTTCCATTAGTCTTTGGCCCCTATACCAGGTCAGACCAGATACTAGATGGTTCCATTAGTCTTTGGCTCCTATACTTAGGTCGGACCAGCTACTAGATGGTTCCATTAGTCTTTGGATCCTATACTTAGGTCGGACCAGCTACTAGATGGTTCCATTAGTCTTTGGATCCTATACTTAGGTCGGACCAGCTACTAGATGGTTCCATTAGTCTTTGGATCCTATACCCAGGTCAGACCAAGTACTAGATGATTCCATTAGTCTTTGGCCCCTATACCAGGTCGGACCAGCTATTAGGTGGTTCCATTAGTCTTTGACCCCTATACCAGGTCAGACCAGATACTAGATGGTTCCATTAGTCTTTGGCCCCTAAACCCAAGTTGGACCAGCTACTAGATGGTTCCATTAGTCTTTGGCCCCTATACCCAGGTCAGATCTGCTGTTTGTACGTCAGGACTCACCAGAGTTTCCTCTAGCTCCGCCCTGCCCAGACATAGTTCACCATCTTTCAGTTCCTATCTTCACCTCCCTGATGATGTGAACGTAGCTGAAGACAATCGATATGACTGAAGTTTTCCTCATTGCTGTTGCTTATTCATTTGCTGTTTTCATGGAGATAGAAGTTCTAATGTGTTCTTAAACCGAGTGATTATTCAGAAGCACTTTTCAAATGTTTGGCTAGAATCCAGACTATTCCTGTGAAAGCTTCAACACATTCCTCCACACACAGCAGAACACAAACACTGGCTTACTGTGAACTTAGCGAGCGGCTGAACTTGATGTTAACTCGCCCCGGGGGGGACGATGTGTCACATTGTCTTTGAAATGTAATGCGGAATTCTTGGAAGTTTATACAAATATTTCTCGGAGGCAAACTGAATTTCATTGGCTGCTTATTCGGCACATCCAACGACTTGGCTGACGTACAACTTCTTGATTTGCAGAGGAGGAACTCAAAGGAAGTCAAATTAAAGGGCAATGGCCTGTTTTTATTCATGTATTCATGTGGCATTCACAGGTAATGGGGTATTTTGGCTACACATAGCAGGGCTCTGGGATTCTTTATTGGCTTTCTCTCGTATTATCTGTTTGTTTTTAACTGGACTTCACTCTCTGATCTGAAGGCCCAGTCAGGCCGGATTTGGCAGGAAGAACTGAACTCCTAGCCGAAGCTCGGCGTCCCTACTGTCGGTTCATGTCTTTCTGTTGGTCTCACCACCTTTTAACTCTTGGATTTCATGCTTGTAGAGAGTTGTGTTGCATTGACATGCTTCTTGGATGGTCCCGTTTAATGACTTCTAACTTCAGTGTGTTCATAAGTGTCTATGTCGTAATGTGGAAACAACAAGGATGCATGGAAGCTTTGCATTAAGTCATTTTGTCACAGACTTGTTGCTGTTCCGGTACATTCCCTAAAACCACTAACATATAGATTTTACTCAGCTTGTTACCAGGGTTAATACAAATAGATACGTTTTCTGATTAAGCTAGGTCGCCCTACATGAACAGCAACCAACAGTTAGAAATTAATGAACTATAATACGAATTATATGTGGACAAAAAATTATAGACATGCGGCAAAGGGCCGTGAGTGGGAATCGAACCCACGGCCGCCGCGGGAGGACTGCAGCCTCTGTACATAGGGTGCGCGCTTAAACCAAGATTCATCACGTTCACCTGTGAGTTTATTGGTGCTAGCTCGCTGCTAACTTGAACCTGTCACTCATATGTGTTGCTAGTCCCTCAGCTAGAGGTAAATAAGATTCTTTAAACCTCAGAGGAATGTGTTGTGGTGGTGTTGTTGTTGTTGGTCCTCCAGTCTGTGTCTGAACTGTGAACTGCATGAATGGAGCCTGTGCAGGTATCAGAAACCAGTTTGAAAGGAATGCAGTTTGTGTCACAATCACACGGCTGTTTGTCTCCACACAGGAAGTCAGGCTGATGAGCTCAACGTGAGGTAAACCCTACAGAGGAGCATGAAGCTAATGGTCCTTCAAAGAAGTAAAATACCAGTAACATAAACTAATCAATGAGAATTATATGGAAGCACAGAGACAATTCACAACCCAAAGCTGAGAATTTAGTAGCGTTGACTTACTGTAAGTGAATATGTTTATTTTTAACCCTTTGAGGCCCACTTCAAGGCTGTTCAGTTTTTGCATATCTTTGTGTTTTGCCTTATATAGTTGTCATTTTTACAGGATCATCGAGATACAGCCTCAGCTAACTATATATGTAGTGTGTATATATTATATATATGAACACATTGCACATTATTATCGGCATGCAAAGAGAAGTTTGTGGTATTTAAAATTCAAATAATACTTTGGGATGAAGTAAAAAGTGTGTTCTTAGATTAGCATTAGCATTAGCTGTTTCTAATCTTTGATCAGAGGCTGTCTGCAGATTGAAAACTCCACGCTGGACAGATGGACGTCACGCTCTCGCTGCTGACCGTCTGCTGTCTGCTGCAGAGTTGGCTCAGGCTGTGTGCAGCATGTGTTCAGACACTTTGTGCTAAAGAGTGTTTTTCTGATTGTTGGCTGCTGGATCAATCCATATCTTATTCAGATCATTATTACAGTTATATTCTGTACTTGTGAGCTGACTCTAAACTTTTGGCAAAGCCCCTACAGATAGTTTTAGTCTGTTCTGTCTCTATTAGAACCCAACCCGACTGTATGTCCTGCATTGAAACAGCAAAATTAGTGGCTGCAAATATCCTAAACTCAGTCTGCAGTGATTTAAGACCGGAAGAGACGGCTTGTCCTCAGAGGTCAGAGAGTCACATGACGCTCACTCACTTTCTCATCAGCACACATTTGTCACCATGTTGTGTTTATGGTCTTTGGCAGCAGATGTTATTTCCTGCTTTGATTTGTTTACATGTTTCAGTGTCAGGCTCTACAGATAAAGATGAAGTTTGTATTGGACATGCAGATAAATCAATAAATGTTACTGGAACTTCTTCTAAAATATATTCAGTCAAGTAGAATTAGATTGTTTTTACTGTTTATATCTATTTGAGATGGACTGATAAAAAATAATTAGACAATATTAACACCAGTGACAAGGAGGGATTTATGAGTGTAGTTTAAGTAAAAGTAATAAATACCCTGTCAGATTAATAAATTATGATTCACTGAACATCAAAGTAATTACCTAATAAATATGGAACTAATCAAACTAATCATAATAAATCTCTGTATAAATGCATCGTATCAATCAGGCTACTATCTATTTATACTTTTATTTCTGGGTGTACAAAATTAATATTATTATAGAATTATTGGTTTTTCTATTAATTTTTAAATAATAAAGTAGACCTGTCAGATCTGACCAAAATATATGCATCATAAATAGCACATTTACTGCAATTCTAATGAATATACGTGTTTTATATATATTTTTAAAATATACTTTTTTTGTGAAGGATAAGCATGAAAATAAAAAATATTTATATTATAATATTTTATAATTGGAATGTTTTCTAAAATAGTCAGTAATAAACTCTCAGCCTGTGCTTGAATCTCCATTGAAGAATCAGTTGCCTCCTGCCTCGACCAATAACAGGGCAAGGTGACATTCCATTCCTCAGGGAGCCCTGCTCTGATTGGCCGGTCTCAGCCCAGAGTGGGGCCTCATTATCAGGCTCAGTGTGTGTAAACAGCAGAGCAGGAAATGACTCAGTACAGACTACTTGAAGTGGTTTACTCCTCTACTGTGTTGCTGCTGACTTTTCCATTGTTGTCCCTGGCTGGAGTGTCATGAAACCAGTTCACTGAACTCCCTGAATTCCCAGTGTTTACACTGGTAAACATTTAAAATCTTCATTAAATCGAAAGGAGAGAAAAAAAATCAAAATACTTTGTTTTTGAAAAGGCTACATAGATTTGTTTTTTCATGATTTATTGGTATTAATTTAATTAAATTAATTTTTTCGGTAGCTCGATGAAAAATTGGTCAATTTACCAATCAACAAAAAAAATCATCAGCCATCATATTGATCATTCATGAATTGCTTGAGTTGCTTTTTGAGCAGAAATAACCAACATTTGCCTTTTTCCAGCCACTTAAAAGCTGTTTCTCGGTTCTTATTTAATTATAATTGAGTATCGGTGAAGCTTTATGATTTTCGTCAGAAACTTTGGAAGCAGAATTGATTTCAAACACATGGCCGTTATCCACAGGACTCCTCTGACACTACCTCTCCCTCCTAATGAGGACGCTCTCACCTGACTGTCACTAATAAACAGCCTGTACCAGTCCTAAAGAAGCGGCGCTGCATCGTCTCTCTGATGCTTTTCATCTCTGCCTTTTCATCCCGTTAGTGAATAAAAGCAAAAGGCTTCCAGAAACAAAAAAAAAATGTCACTTTGTTTGTGCTGCAGTGCTTTTTTTGTGTGTGTAGGTGTTTCCTGAATGAGATACAGTCATTATTGTAGAGAATTACATCCTGAAAACAGACATAGTGGAGCTGAAGAAGATGCTGATCAGTTCTTTAACAGCATGCCTGGCAGCCATTAGTTTGTCTCCTGTATCATAATTATTCTTTAATGCTCTTATATAGTTAATTATGTGCTCATTTAAAAGGTCTTTAGAGCGTGAATAAATCACAGAATCAATACTAAATGACTATAGATTGTTTACCACCTCTGTGATGCCAGCGGAGGTAGTAAGGAAGTTACCGCGAATCAGATATCTGTATAAAGGCTCAGTGATACGTTGTTTACGTACAATAATAGATCCCTCCTTCATCCATCCTGCTCATGTTAACACGTTTAAAAAGCAGCAAGCTGCTAACGGCTACTAGCTGCTTTTTAAACGTCCACACACATGCACACATAATGCGGCGTCAAAACGTCCCGCCCTGCCGCCTCACACGTTTACACGGAATCAGTGCTGTTTCTACATGTTTACACATGTTTCTGGACTGTTATCCAGAGAACCCGGACAGAACCCAGGAGAACATGGGCAGAACAAGCAAACCCCACCCACAAAGATCCAGAAGGTGGGATTAGAAGCAGAGGCGACAATGAAAACCACAGCGCTGCTCACATTATTACAGTATGGTTTAAAAAAAATCACATTAAACCTCTACTTCCTGTCATAGATACCATGGCCTCTACGGGGGGGGGGGGGACACATGACCTCAGGACACACAATAAATCAGTGAGCCGCCTCTATTTCTCTTGTTTTCAAGTAAAAATCCTTCTCCAAGGTAATTTCTCATGGAGCAGAAACGCTCAGAGACATTTTGCCAAGATGAGCTTTTTCATACAACAGACATTTTGCAAATTGTTCCTGTCATTCCTCCTCCTGTCTGCCACATTGCAAACCCATGGAAGGAGGCCCAACAGTGAACACACACACACACACACAATAAGTCACATTACACTGTCTGGTTGATGGAACAATTTGTAAGTCAGTTTTGTCAGCACCACGCTCTCACTAAACTCCCAAGAGCGCCATGTCTGCACGCCGCCGAGCCATCAGGCGTCTTTTATTTTACCCCAGATGCCCTTTAACGTTACCATCATGGCTGCCGATGCACCCGCCGGTTCTGTCCGTCTCACGTGCACACCGCCGGTTTATGATGACAGATACATCTCTGCTGAATGAAGACCATTTAGCAAACCTGGTTCTCGGCGGCTTTCTCTGCCTCTGTCTTTTAATTCAGGGTCACGTCAGTCAGCGTGTTTGGAGATGTGAGACGTCGCTCTCCAAAAGACAGACTAATCATTAAGAGGATAAAAGGCTGCTGCGCTTGGTAAAGAATAAAAAAAAAACATGAAAAGAGACCAGAGACAGGAGAGGCTGGGGGGAGGAGAGCTCCTCTGTCTAATGATTCCAGCCAGCGTTTTCTATTTCTATTTAAATTCATACAATGCCTTTAATTACTTGCTATTCTAGTTGCTTAAGTCTATTGTGTGGGGTGATTACTGGGAGGACTGGAGGTTCATTATACAGAGGAATGGATGTACTTCAGAGTTCTACTGGCTCACAGAGGAATGTTTTTCTTTCATGAGGTGAACAGATTTATGAGCGTCATGGACGATAGCACCTTATTTACACCACTAGAAACTACTAAACACCTTCTGTTATTCATTTGTTCTCCTTGTTTTATCTTTTCCAATACTTTTATGAGGCAAGTCACTTTCCAGACTCTTTCAATTCAGTGCATTTCTTTTCCCGTTTTCATCCTCTGACTGGTTTCCATGGCTGAGGTGGCCTCTATGTTCCTCCTGGGTAGTTCTGTGTTGGTTTGGTAACAACCATAAAATGACTCCACACAGCATAATCAAGTCTCCTGCAGGTCCCAGAGATCCCACATGGATTTGAAAAGATGTTATTTAGACATTTTTGTTTGCTTTAGCCTCTACGCTTCAAATATTAGATTTTTAGCTCCCAAACGTCACAGCTTGTGAATGCAATGCAGTGTTGTAACTGTAGGAGGACGCTCTGTTGTCAGACCGTCACTTCAGCGCTTGAATGCACCATGAGGAAACATTTATTGTGACTTTAACAGTATTAAAACTTAAATCTGTCATGAGTTTTAAACATGCAGGATTTAGTGGGCATGAAACCTACTTACACATCACATGTTTGGTGATCCATCTGAAAATGTTTGACTTTTAGAAACTTTAGAAGAGGTTTCTCATTTAAAAGCAGCATCCATGTCCCTCTATGTAATTCAATAAGCTACTTGATCTTAGACAAACTGCTCCATCATCAGCTAACACCCCAGGGAAGAGAAAGCTTTGTATAAAATCATTATAAGCTGCGTTGCTGCTGCTTATGTTGATGTTGCGTCACTGCAGTGTGGTTTTCACATCGGGTCAGCTTTGTACTGCCACAGAAGAGGCTTATAGATAAAAGAATATGCAAGCTAAAGCAGAGAGAAAGTTCATTTATCCATGGGGAACATGAGGACTGTAGTCGCTGTTTGTTGGTTTGTGGAGCATTGGATGAAAATACAACATGATAATTAAGTAGTAAAACATTTTAAATCAGAGAAGAAGTCAGTAGAGCGTATACAAAACAACAATATCACACAATATATATATACAAAACAATATCACACAATATATATACAAAACAACAATATCACACAATATATATATATACAAAACAACAATATCACACAATATATATATACAAAACAATATCACACAATATATATATACAAAACAATAATATCACACAATATATATATACAAAACAACAATATCACACAATATATATATACAAAACAACAATATCACACAATATATATATACAAAACAACAATATCACACAATATATATATACAAAACAACAATATCACACAATATATATATACAAAACAACAATATCACACAATATATATATACAAAACAATATCGCACAATATATATATACAAAACAATATCACACAATATATATATACAAAACAATATCGCACAATATATATATACAAAACAATATCACACAATATATATATACAAAACAATATCACACAATATATATATACAAAACAATATCACACAATATATATATACAAAACAATATCACACATCTTACATGATCAACCGAACCATCCACTTTATATATATATATATATATATATATATATATATATATATATTATTCATGCAATCCTCATTAAATTCTGTTCACCAGGACGTTGTGTAGTTATCGGACTGGTCTGTGTGCGTATTTGGATGTTTGTCCATTAGGAGCTGAGCATGTCTGTAATCTGTGTGGAGGCTTCCAGGAGCATCCAAAGGTTGTGTTTGCAGTAGAAACAGCAGCAGGTGTGTGTGTGTGTGTGTGTGTGTGTGTGTGTGTGTGTGTGTGTGTGTGTGTGTGTGTGTGTGTGTGTGTGTGTGTGTGTGTGTGTGTGTGTGTGTGTGTGTGTGTGTGTGTGTGTGTGTGTGTGTGTGTGTGTGTGTGTCCTTGACCGGTCTGTTTGTTCAGGTAGGTGAAGCAGATAAAGGTGATGCTAGGACTCTACCTGCCAGTCACACTTTCACTTTGAACCAAGGTTGTGGATTTTCAAAGGCTGATATAAAAACAATGAGATCTGCCTGTTTCTGCTGAACTATGTCAAAGTAACGACCTAAACATCAAAGTAATCGATAGATAAATCTGGAACTGATCAAATCAATCGTAAAAAATGTAGATGGGAGCGTTATTTTTATTTTTTTGAAAGTCAATAATTCCAGTTGAGTAGTTGGCTGTTTAGCCACAGTTGAAATTCTGTGGGTATCTTATTGGTTTAATCCCTTTTTTCACTCATCTTCTATGTTGATATCATTAATCCTCCCTGTAGTGCAAGAAGTGATTCACAAAGTAACTCCCTTATCTGCTTATTTTTACTGGTTTTAGTCTCTTTTACTAATGAAGTGGCTAATGAATATTGCTAATGTATTCATTAGACCTAACGTCGAGCGTTGGGTAGATTTCTGTTTTTTCTGGTCCAGTCTGGGAACTGGAACCGGTTTTTATTTTTATACAAACCAACTTGAGAGAGCTAGCAGCGTGAGGCTAGTTCGCAGGAACCCCGGGATAGCTGATTATATTTATATTTAAATAGAGCAAATATTCCCAAGTATGAGGATTTTCTATTTTTGTGTGTCTTGTGACGTAAACTGAATATTGTGGGTTAATATTAGAAAACATCACGTTGGACTCTGTGACAGATGTGATGTAATATTTGATGGATGTTTTTAGTTAATCAATGATTTGACTTGAAAGCAGTAGTTTGTTACAGCTGCAGCAGAAACTACAGAAAAATCAGACCTTTTAAAAAACACATCTTTTTCTTTTTTTTAGCATTGTGCAGGAGTCCTGTCAGGAGGTGGACCTCGTTCACGTTTCATTTCTTCACTGGGGATTTTGGAGAACTGGATTGTGGAAGTGATCTTTGGCTTTGGAAATTCCCACTGTTTTATTTTACTCTGTGTTTCTAGATTAGAATAGAATAGAAAGCCTTTACAGTGTACAATGAAATGACGTCTTTCTTGCTTCTACTGAATCAAAACCTGAAAATGGATGATTTTTGTGCAGAAGGCAGAACTCTGCCCTGCTTCTGTTAGCAGTTCTTTAAAGTACTGGAGGTGCATGAAGGCAGCAGACTGTCGGAGCAGAGGGGGTGCAGACACGCCCCTCTCTGTGTGGGCTCTAATTAAAACCACTTGTCTACGGCTGAAGGCTGCTTTCACACCAGGAGTGTTGAGCCGGCGGTGGTTTCAGGAGGAAACGACCCCATGACATAAGGAGAAGTGTCATTTAATGCCTGCTGTCATCTGGTTTAAACTGGTTCAAACACGAATAAGAATGAGCTGTTCTGTCTTTTTCACACATCCAGCAGATACAGAGCAACGTCATCCTACATGTGGAGTCATGTTTATGTCCAGTCACTGCTTCAAAGAAAAAAACTTCTCTGTTCTCGGCAAAAACGAGGCCTTCATGGAGTCTCTTCTGGTCCAAGACTCATCCTCCAGTTTTTGTTATCCTGCTAACAAACACACAAAGTGTCAGTCTAATCCAGTTTTCACCGCTTTTCATTGATCGTTACTGAGCTCATGTCTACATATCAGTAAATGATAATCATCCTGATAGGTCGATTTCCACCCTGCTGCCATTTTTAGGTCTCTAAAGCGAGAGCCTGTGTCGTCATTGCGGACGTGATCTCGTCCTCGCTCACCGAGCCGCCGTCTGCAGGCTGCTAGCGTGTCGTTGACGCCGCTCGCCGCTCGTTGAGGTGTGATAATCTGACACTGAGTGGCTGTGAGGCTCTAAACACACACAGGCCCAGCATGGTGGCTTTGGGAGTGTGAAACTATGTGTGGTCTGTTTCTGACACAGCGTCTCAGAAACACTCATGAAACTCCATCCTCTAAATGCAGTAGAGCCACCTTTGACCAGGACAATATGTGTGTTCTCATGGCTGCAGTCTGACCTCCTGTCTCCCCCCACAGGAAACCCAGAACCTCAGTCCTCTCCTGCAC
>CM075204.1:20698309-20705809 GCA_037577475.1 Chaunax sp. Z400
AAAAATGTTCAAATTGTCCTCGTTAGCCTAAGCTAATGTCGCCAAACTTCCAAACATTGATAGTTTTTGTGTTTTGTGATTCAAACAACACAAAGAAAGGCAGGAAGTCGTTCCTGTTTTCAAAGCTGCAACCAACACAAGTTTGTCTAAAAAAAATACACAAACAATTCAGTGATAATTAAAACTATTGGTGTTTAATTTTCTGTCAGTTGACCAATTATTTTAGATTTTACAACAAGCAAAGAGCAGGTTTATTTTTTGGTAGTTGCGTTGTTGGGTTGCCAGCTTTGTCAACAAGCAAAGTGAAATAAAATAACAACAAAAATAATAAACAAAAATGACAAATAATAAATAAATGTAGTAGTAAACCAATGACTGCTGTCGGTTAGCATCTGTAGCTGTAGTTTTTGTGGTGTGTCCTGCACTGTTGAGATTTGTTGGCGGCTGTTTGGCTAACAGAAGCTAAACAAGTGCTAGTTGGTGACATAAGTTCTTTTTGTTGATTTGTTGCTTCTGGGCCTTAAAGGAAAACTTAGGGACAACTTTGCTCTAAGATGTTATGTTTGAGACCCAAACAGAGTAAAAAGTTGATATCAGATTTAAAATGTTCTGTGTCTGCTGGATGCTAACGTACGCAGCAGTGTGCTAGCATAAAAGAAGTCAGTGATGAGTGACGGATTGGTGTGTTATTGACCTTTTTCTCCTTAAATATTTGAGCCTTCTGGAACTTTTCTTCATGTTTAAGTTGTAAAAAAACGTCCTCTGTCCCTGATTACTTGCAGAAATCTTGTGTTTGGAGTCAAACTGAATACATCAGGGTCCCATGAACACCATCAAAGCTGAGTTAGCATGCATGCAGTGTAAGTAGTACTTACAGTGTGTACTTCTGTGTGTACTTCTGTGTGTACTTCTGTGTGTACTTCTGTGTGTACTTCTGTGTGTACTTCTGCTGGCTTTTGTGTACATATCTTCATAGCTGGTTTGACAGTGGTTACAGTTCGGGTTGTTTAGCTGTGTGATTGTGTGTTCATGTGCTTCATTTCCTGTATTTTGGCCTGTTGCCTGTTTGACCCTGCATGATTTGGCTCTCTGCCTCCCCCCCTTTATTTCTTCTCTCCCTCTCCGCCTCCCTTTCTTCATTCCTTCTCTCCCTCTCTGTGTCCCCTCCTTCTCTCCCTCTCCGCCTCCCCTCTTCATTCCTTCTCTCCCTCTCTGCGTCCCCTCTTTCTCTCCCTCTCCGCCTCCCTTTCTTCATTCCTTCTCTCCCTCTCTGCCTCCCCTCCTTCTCTCCCTCTCGGCCTCTTCCTTGCTCTCTGTCTCCTCCCTTCTCAGATTTTCTTGTTGTTTCTTCCTAAACTCAGACATAATGTCAACCTATTACAAAAGTAAACTGCATGCAGAGAGAGGCTGTTATTACTGCCGTTTCTGATTTCCTGTTTTACGCTGGGTTATATTTTATGTTGAAGCCTCCCTTTTTTAAACATGCTCCTGTTTACTGTGTTAATTTGCTGCTGCTGCTGTTTGCTGTTAATACAACTTCAGCGTTTCCTGCAGATGTTTTACCTTAAAAACTAACAGCAGTTTAAGAGGCCTGATCTCTTCTCTCCCCTGGAAGGCTTTTATTGTGAAACACCTGCAGGAAGTGAGCCCAAATGCAATAAGTAGGGTTTAATTCTGTTGTTTTTATGCCCCACGTCTATACGTTACGGGGTATGATCTCTCCACATCTCACATCTGCTGTTGTAGTTTTTCTGTTTGTATGTTGTAGTTTTTCTGTTTGTATGTTGTAGTTTTTCTGTTTGTATGTTGTAGTTTTTCTGTTTCCTCTGCCACGCAGCCCTGGACTAAAGGCCTGTTTCGTTCACAGTCACATTGCTGCTTGTAAATGAAACCAAATGTCAGATTTTTCCCTCGGCACACAAACACCACATTTCCCCGTCTCCGTCTACACGTGGATGTGCAGCTTTGGCGGCGTCTTCATCGCCAGTTTAGATCCACTGATTGTTGTTTGTTTGTGTGTTTGTGCGCTTGGTCATCTTAGGATGACGGCTGTGATTATTGGCAGGATAGAAACAGACAGGAAGGCTGTGGGAAGGTCAGGACGCTCGTCTCTGATCCAGCCGTGTGTTTGTGTATTTTTATTTTCATTTGTCTCTTTCTTACCTTTTGTCCTGTTGCATTCAGCTCTATTGGTCAGTCACACATAATAAAGCTTTACAGTGTGGCTGAATCTGGTCTCATATAACTGGATAAGATCGGAGTATTTCTGACTGGACGACCATCTGCTCCACGTTTGTATCTAGATTCCAACAAACCCACAAAAGACAGTAGAAAGAACCAGAAAAGCAGGATAACAGAGGAGGTACTGTAGAGGTCACATAAGATCAACAGTTTTAACCTGGAGTGATGCAGCCAGGGAGTCGGTGTTGCCTGAGAAGACGAGCTCAGGGGAGAAACGTATTAAAGCACAGTTTTAAGCAGGAGGGTGTGGTTGTTGAGCAGAAATGGCAAAACTATGGTGTCACAAATAATTGAGGAATTCTTGGAGTTTGTCTTAGAATAAGTCAGAAGAGATGATTGACATTCTTTAAACTCCAGTACAGTTGTAGTGCTGTCATGTGCTTAGCCTAGCTTAGCGCAAAGAATCCAGGGGGACGCCCAGCCCTCCAACAACTCCAAAACTTTTTAACGTGCTCATTTGACTTTTAATGCTTGTAAAAGTTAAATTGTAAAATTAGAATTGCATTAAAAAAGCTAATTAATAGGAGTAGGATCGGAATTGAACAACACTTAAGCACAACTGTGGGTGTGGTTTAGGTTTAGTGACAGTGACACCACCGTCACGACTAACAGGCACCTTATGGAGACGGTGCTCGCCTCATAAATCTACTCCACTCTCGTGTTTGTTCGCCACAATGTTAGCTTAGCCTGCAGCTCAACAAATGCTAACAGCTAACAGCCTCCTCCTTCCACAAAGCTTAATGCGAGCTTACCTCCAGTCTCCAGTTTTCACACTGATCAAGCTAATCTTTCCTGCTAACACTGCTAGCTAATGAGGCGATGAGAGATGATCTGTCTCCACTGTCCTCTCCAGCAGGCTACCGTTAGCATGTAGCTCAGACCTCCAAGAACAACAGATCAGCAACTGTTTAAGGAATTAAGTGTTTCTCCTGATAAAACAATGAAACGTTTACGACTAAATGTGATTTAAATAATATCCAATCATTGAATTTCAAACTTTATTGTTTGTTTAATCCTATTTAATCCTCCACCAACAGAAACAAAGTGTGAATAATCTGATCTGTTACTTCCTGCTGGTTGTGATTCCTCGGATCGGTCGGTATTTCCTGGAGGTATGCCTCTCCCTCGCCTCCCTCTCCTCTCTCTCCCTCGCCTCCCTCTCCTCTCTCTCCCTTTCTGCCTCGTGGTGTTTCTTCCTTTTTGCTCCATCATATTTGTGTTTGTAGTAAATTCCTGCTCCAGTTATAAGGTGATTAGTCATATGGTATCAGTTTATTTTTTCTGTAATGGAAACTCATCGCTGCCAAAAAAAACGCCCTGCTCTCTGCTTCCAAAGTCTTTTCTCCCTCAGGTTTTCTTCCCCCTATTCTTTCTCTTTAATTTCCTCCCTGTGCCTCTTTCATCCACCCTTTTTGTCTCCTTTTATTGCCTCTCTTTACTCCTCTCACCTCTCCTCTTCCTCCTTATTGCACTCTTTTCATTTCGTCCTTCAATCTTCCAACTTTCTGGCTCATATTTGTGCTTTTTCTCTTAGCCTCTTGCACTTTTTTTAAATTTTCCTTCCCTCCATCATTTTCCTCCATGTCTTGGCTCCTCCTCTCCACCTCCATCTTTAATGTGTTTTCTTCCCTCCTATGTTTGTAGACGATGATAAAATGTCTCAGCTCCTCCCAGCTAATAAAGAAAACTCCGACACAAGAAGCAAAAGAAGTTTTAGACTCCCTGAAAAAGATGGTAAAACTTGTGTTGAGTAATAGCTTACCTAAAGCCTCCTGTGGTTCTTTTAGAAGAGGTCAGCTGACTGTGATAAATATTCTACATGCATCTCTCACTAGAACAAGCTTAATGTTCTGTCAATTAGAGAGGGGGATGGTTAGGAGATAAACCCACAGACAGCCAGCGGCCGGCCGACTGTTTACACTCGACGGCTGCAGGTCTGATTACGGAGGAATGCGAGGACGTCTCGGTCATGTCAGCGTTGGATAACAGAGATTACAGGTCATTGGAGCAAAGCAGCAGGACTTAATGAAACACAGGCTTCATACCACACAGTAAACAGGGTGAACTGATCCTGTTATGTAAAAACCACCTCAGGAATCCCCCCCAGGTGTCAGGACTTATTGCACATTAACTAATCAAATATTTAGATAATTGGTTTTGAATTTCTTGAATTTTAATTTTTTTTTACTCTTTCTTTATTATTTTTTTTTAATTTGATTTCATTTTCAATTTTTTACTGTTTCATTTTATTCATTTTATTACTTCAATTTGCTTTACTTTAATTTAATTTAATATTACTTATTTAATTTTTTTAACTCTTTATTTTATTGATTTTTTTTAGTGTTTTATGTTTTACTCTTTTTATTTTATTTCATTTAAACAAATTGCACTATTTCATTTATTTTATTTATTTATTTTTTACTCTTTAATTTATTTGATTTTTAATTTGTTAATTTATTTGTACTCTTTGTATGCTGCCATCTTGACCTGGACTCCCTTGAAGAAGAGATCTTGTATCTCAGTGGGACCTTCTCGGCTAAAGAATGGATAAATAAAATAAAAAATAAAAAATCTATATAAAATCATTGAGCAGTGCAGCTGATGTTAAAGTAACATCATGTCATCCAGAGGATTAAATGTAGGTTTAATGGTCGTTAATTATAAGTATTTCCTCGTCAGTCAGCTGCTTTTCTGTCCAGCAGCGTTGCTCTCACTGTTCTCTGGAAGATTTATTACATTCATTTTACTGAATCAAACTTTTGTGTCTGTTTATGTGGAGTTTTGCAGGACTTGTTATGATGAATTTGTCCTCCAGACACAGACGTAGAAGTTTGATCCTGAATAGGAACACAGATATTTGTTATCCAGCAGCAGAAAGTGTTCAAACACAAGGACATGTAAGTTCATTTGTGGACCATCTGGAGCCTCACATTAAACCAACAACAATATGTAGACAGATTTTAAAGGTGATCAGAAGAAAAGGCAGGGATTCGGTGG
Source organism: Chaunax sp. Z400 (assembly GCA_037577475.1). Lineage (NCBI taxonomy): Eukaryota > Metazoa > Chordata > Actinopteri > Lophiiformes > Chaunacidae > Chaunax > Chaunax sp. Z400. The sequence goes on from CM075204.1 coordinate 20,703,548, forward strand.
TGTGAATCGCGATGCGTTCAAGGTCCTGTGAATGTGACAGGTTTTGATATGTAAATAAGGTCGAGTGATCGACGCCTCTGGAAGGATGTAGATGGGAACGAGTGTGTGTGTGTGTGTGTGTGTGTGTGTGTGTGTGTGTGTGTGTGTGTGTGTGTGTGTGTGTGTGTGTGTGTGTGTGTGTGTGTGTGTGTGTGTGTGTGTGTGTGTGTGTGTGTGTGTGTGTGTGTGTGTGTGTGTGTGTTGGAGAGAGCTGCCAAACAGAAGGACAACAACGGCAACAACGGACAACAACGGCAACAAACACACCAGCTTCAGGGTTATTTCACAAGGACGCAGATGCACACGCTGCAGACCGCCGTCTGCTCGCCAGTGAATCCGTCTCCTATCAGCATGAGGTCGCTCAGGCCTCCAACACCTTACCGATTAAGCTCCGCCCCTCAAGGAAATGTTTAAAAAGACTGAGGGAAATCTCCCAAATGGCATCCCTTTTTATCCTGAAGCTGAACCACATGTGAGAAGCAGTAAAAATAAATAATGGATCCTTCATTGTTAGAGAAGAAGAAATTAATCGGTGTGTCAGCGGTTGAGATTTTTTTTGCGTAAACATTTTGGGGAAAAGGAAACACTCTTTTATATTTTCACGAATGTGTACAGTCAGCAGCTGGCTAACTTAGCTTAGCATTAGGTGTGGGAAAAAAGGAGGAACCCCTTGCCTGGCTGGTCATTTCCAAAACCAGCTATGGAGCTAACAGTACCCTAACCGTAACTAATCATCACCCCTCATAACTTAACCTAGCCAACCCAACCAACCAAGGCAGGAAGTATTAGCCAATCAGAGGCAGAGTAGGGTGTGTCATACCTCCTCCATAGTAGGATCTGCCTACCAACGCCTCTTAAGGTTTTAAACCACCTCCTTTAGAGGAGCTGGTAGAAGGGTTTTGTTGATGTGGGACGGAGCCAGGCTAGCTGTGTATGCTACATAGTTGTAGCGTCTTGTTTACAGTAAACATGCGGGTGAATCATCTTCTTATCAAAGAGTTGCATATTCACCTTTTTCGTAAGGATGGAAAAACCTCTAAGTTCAAATTTGATGACAAAACTCCACCAGGAAACAAACTAAACACTTTCTGTGTGACATTTGAGGTCACATGATGTTTGAAGCCATCAAACTGGTTCAGTTTCGCTATCTGGACCAAACATCGGACATCTCCAACAACCCGTATCCTTCCTGGTTTGATTTCTCCTCCCAGACAGACTATGATAGATGTTCTACCGCCTCTTGCATCGCTGTCAGATATTTGATGTGCAACCAGCGGCTGTTAATGCCAAGCTTAGCTGCAAACGGATCAGAGCAGTCATGGAGGGAACATTTGTGTCAAGAGAAAGAAATGTTCAGGGCGAGTCAAAGGCGTGACGAAAGTGAAGCAGACAAATTTATTACTCTTCAAAAGTCCCGTTTTTGATCGATTAGGTATTTCAAGGCTGATACTGACAGTTTTTTGGAATAGTTTTATTTTTTCTCCCTTTGCTGAAATGTCTTTAAATGCAATAATTCACATGTAAACATGTCCAAAAAAATGACAAGGATTCAATGTTACTGTTGACAAAGAGTCCAGACCTTCGTTCTTAATTCCCAGTTGTGGCTCTTAAACCAGCAGCTCATTGTTGGCTGGACTGGTCATCCAGAAAGAGGAGTAGTTGTGAAAGGTCACAGCAATAATTCACCACTATTGGAAACTTGCAAACAGCATTAGAAGCAACAGAAGAATATAAACCAGGGTTAAAGACTGATGATGTGGGCGTGGAGTCCATTTTTCTCCAGCTTTTTTTTCTCCTCTTGAACTTTTGTTGGCCTCCCTTTTTACTGTTCTAACTGACAATGCTGATAAAGTTTGTTCAAACGGAGCTGATGCTGACTTTTATTCTTTGCTAGGATGTTCCCACTGACAAATTTCCCATTAAGCATAAGTTTGAACTTAGACTAGTTGGCAAGTCTAAGTAAGAAAACATTCAAAATTTAATCTACAAGATTAAATGTGTCGGATTTTTAATGTATGGGTAGAATTTTAGGTTAAAAAAAGACTCAAAAAATGAGAATAAACAACAGTGTTGATGTTTTGATAAAGACTATGTATTCTGTGGAGTTAGCAAGCTAACCAGCTAGCCCAGCGAGCTTTGCCTTGTAATTTGTAGTCCAAATGCCCGTCTAGTTTCAGATGGAAGACGTATAAAAGTGATACTTTTGCTCACAATCTCTGCCAG
>CM075204.1:20710809-20738309 GCA_037577475.1 Chaunax sp. Z400
AGACGTGGTCTGACTGCTGGAGTGAAGTCGGCCCGACGGGGAGAACACACAAGAAGAAGTCGATCTCTTTTCACGAAACGCCGACAAGCTTTGCATCTCATGAGTGTTTTGTGTTTGAATCCAGGTCTCTTTTTGATGCTTAAGAAAAAAACAAAAACCTCCAGTCACAGGTGATTCATTGAATTAGTCACACAAAGCTCAGTCAGCAGCAAACAGCAGAGAGACGGATGATTAGTTAGCATAATTGTTCTTATGGTTCTTCTGCTTCGGTGCATCTGTCTCTGTGCTCTTTTTCTGCTCTAATTGTTCTGGAAGTGCAGAGTTAGAGTTCTTAAAAGAGCCGCGCTCCAATGGAAAGCATCCGGATTTCAACACAGGAGATTAATTCTCTCGTTAGACTCTTTTCTCCTTAGCGTGATGTTAATATGATCACTGGTGGCTGGTGTTTCATGACATGAGGACGTGAAAGAGACGTGTTGAAATCTCTACACAGAATCTCTGGATGATAAACTTTGATTCCAGATCATTTTTTATCCTTTGCAGAATCGAGGCTGGTTTCTGTACTGTATTGAAGTGGCCTTCAAGGTCCAGTCTAATCGTAGGGTATTATTATTACACCCTGGATGGTGGGTGTATCCAGTGAACCGTCACATTAGATCGTCACAACATATTCTTGATTAAATTTCAATTACTAGTGATATTTTTCATTTTAATCCTCCTGTTTCTTCTTCTACATGAGAAACTTAAAGCTATGTTCTCACTGTTCATGTATTTACACTGGACCGACTTTTGATTAAATTGGAACAGAGCATATCGTCTTACTTTGTGATGAATAGAACAGTTTTCTCAAAGACTTTTGATATTCTTGACTCTTAAAGTTTTTATATTGACAATGAGTCCAAGTACTGGGTATATTTGTCCTGTGGCTCCTCCAGCACACTGATCCAGGTCACATGATCACAGTCCAGCTCTTTTGTGTCTAAAGTTGCCAAATAATTTATGATTTATGGGATTTTCTCAAAAACCAGTGAGGTTTTGCTCCAAAACCAAGCACAACTTGAAATGAGAGTTAAAGCTGAAATCTAACGGTCGAGTCGCTGGTATTGATCAACCTCAGCAGATATATTGTGATCATTTTTCTGCTACGTGCACCAGTAGAAATCTCTGTTATTACGCCCTCATAATATAGATGACAGGCTTTTATGAAATGTGATGTGTCGCTGTCTCATTGTCTGTGAACTGCTCAGTCATAAAATTGAATTTTCTCACAAAGCTCTGCTTCAGCAAAAGAAAAAGAGATTAAGGGGGAAATAAAAATCCAAAACTACATTTTTGATCAACTTAGTTGGGTCAAACATCTCAAGACTGCAGTCAAGTTGATTGATTGGAACTCGCCGTTACACAAGTGAAAAGAGATTAATTCAAAAGAGATTCACGGAGCTCTGCCCACTTTAATTTACTCGTTTTACTCACGCGGACGTCACCGCGGGATCGTTTGAGTTTGCTCTCGTCACGCACGCTAGTCACGCAACCGACACCACAGTTCATCTCTCGCCTTTTAATCCCGTCATCAACCATGACCAAAGTCGACACATTTGCTGCCTTGTGTTTGTTGTTGTCACGGATACGCCTGAAAACCAAAGGCACACACAGACAGCTCTAAGCGTCCACATACTGCTACGATAAGCTTGTCTTAAGGTCCTGATTGGCTTGCGCATCATAACGTCACCAAAATTTCTTGCTCGAGTTGAAAGTTTTCAATTTGTGTGAACGTGGATTACGTGAAAGAGCGAATCACACCAGGTGCAAATTCTAGTCTACGTGCATGTAGTCGTGGCTTTGTATGTAATTGTGTTAGGGATAAATTTGCATTGCGTTCTGTGTCATTTTAACTCTGCATTTTCCGGAGATTTTTTTTCCTTTTTTTCCAAAAGCTATTGTTTGGGCATTTTGCCTTTATTTGATAGAGACAAATGAAGAAGTGACAGGGAATGAGGGAGAAAGTGGGGGAAGACATGCAGCTAACCGCTGGTATATGGGGCACACGCTATACCCTGCGCTATCTGTCCCCAGGTTTTTGGGTTTTTTGATGCTTTAACTTGATTAAACAAAAACTCGAAAGCTTTATTTTTACAGGTACTTTTTGCATCAGCAAAGATATTAATATTTTGACATTATGCAATAATTAAGATTTGACTTCAGAAGGTCAGTGTCGATCCCTGGTCCCTGCAGACCACATGTCAATGTGTCCTTGGGCCAGATACTGATCCCCAAATTGGATGAAAGGTAATCGCTCCTGATGAGCAGGTGGTAGCTTCTGCCACCGCTGTATGAATGTGTGTGTTGTAAAGTGCTTTAAGTGTTTGGTCACACTAGAGGTGTGCGGTATAAGTACGGTCCATTACCATATATACTGCATAATTAGCACCATAACTTATTAATGGCTTCTTTAATACTCCTGATGGAGCCAAATGGGTGATTTGATGTTTAAAATGTTCAGCGCCACACTGAGATGCTTTTTGAAGAATAAGCTCTGGAGACAGATTGACGACCCAGGAGACGGATTAAATACCTGAGACACTGGAGTCTTCCTGCAGTCTAATAGGTTTCCTGAAAGACGAGGTCGTCGAGATGGAGAGGATTTAATAAGACCACCAACAGAGGAGTGTGGAGAGATGAAGGGTTGGATGGAACTTTGTTTCACCTCCTGAACCTCATTATGGCAACATTTCTGATTGCTTCGCTGCATATGCATTTATCCCTGCATTCAGGTGTGTGTATGTGTGTGTCTGCAGCTGATGACAGATCCAGGCCTCCACACTGTGCACAACCAGACCTGTAACTAGTTTTGTGTTTCTCTGATGTCCTCTTAATGCCAGAATTTTAGATTTCCATAAAAACGAATGAGTCCTCCACAGAGAGAAAAACATGTTTTTGCATTTAATGAGTCTCATTTTGCTTTTTAAAATCTTCTGCATATTAGTACAGTTGTGTTTTGGGACCCGGTGTTAAATTGACTAGTAAAGATATTTTGCTGTGGAAATTAAGGTGTTTTGGAAGGTTTTGCTGATTTTAACCATTAGTGCTTAATTTTCTGTTGATGGCCCGATCGATTAATCGACTAATCATTCCATTAATTAAACATTTCATAATAAAATAGCTTCTCCAACACTTGCAGATCATTAAAAAAATGACTACCAGCTGTTTAACATAATAACGAATGGTAAACATACTCATTAAACATCTCCTTCCTCACTGCAGACAATCCTGACACTTAACCTTTGACCTCTTCCTGAATGGTTGGCCAGTTCATTGTCAGAGTTGAGGGTCACGGCCCTTAGAAGTGAGCTCAGTTTCCCAGATAAAGCTCAGACATATGTTCCCTTGTAAACGTGACCCTGTGTAAAGTCATAAAGCCAGAGGTTAGACGTGTTGATGGTCCTCTGTGGTTTTCTGTGTCCAACAGAACACAGGATGGAGAGAGTTGGTGTTGAGTTGGTGTTTTTACTACCAGATGCCTTTAAATGAGTCTAATGCTATACTTAGCAATGTGCAATTGTTTTAGTGTTTTCAGCCTCGATGTCTGAGTTGAAATCAATCCTATTTGTAGACTTTTCGTAGACCCCCTACAAATGCATATTTTTGTCCAGCCGATCCGAATTATCAGCCAACACCAGGTAATATTTTCACATCACAATTTATGCATTATTTTCTTAGAAATTAGGGAAAATACAAACGTCCCGCCTTGTAATTTAAGGAAAGATACAGAAAAATAAAAAATTCCTGGATCTATCCTTTTATCCGAATCTGCTGACCTCTGGCAAAGTGGATTAGTCCTACATACAGTACATACAGTGTCTGTTTACTTAGCCTGACCCCTCCATAAGATTTTCTGGAAATCGGTCCAGTAGTTTTTGCATAATTAAGTAACACGTCAAAAGTACTAAAATACAAAATTCCTGTATCTGAATCCGCACCAAACTTTAATGCGTTCTTCTCTGACTGACCTGTGTCCGACTTTTTCGACAACGTTTCATGGAAGCCAGTTCTGCAGTTCTAGTGTAACTAGGTCTAACTATGTCTGTTCCTTTCCTTCCACTAAGTTTTGTGGAAATCTGTCCTTAGATTTTTTTTTCATAATCTTTGCTGACAAAAAATTAACCGAGCGACCTAGCATTGTAGTTTAGTGTGTTTTTCAACATTTTCCCTAATTTCCAAGAAGTAATCAATAAATCGTGACCTAAAAAGGTCGACCAACAACCAACCAAGAGTGAAAATATAACCTTTCTGGTGGAGGTAATGCTAAAGGGAAATAAAAGAGAAATAAAATTCAGCCTATAAAAGACAACGTGGATTAATCTGACAGTTCCTGATTCAAACGACTACAGAAGCTGAATTTGACATTTCAGACCTTGAGTGCTTGTTTTGATCCACAGCTTCCGATGTTTTTCTCTTGGTTGACAAAAAGTTTATGTTGTAAAGTTGAGCTGTTGTATGAACAACATCTGTACAGTCAAACTGTTATTTCTTTAGGTTGTTGCTGCTGTTCCACTTTTCTCGCTCCTTTCCCAGTCTTGTTTCTTCATCCTGTGTTCTCTGGACATCCACCCCCCTCACACAGTCCTGGTCCGTACATGGGAAAAGGGAAAGCCCCTGTGGTCTCTGAGGAATACTGCATTGCTCTGGTATGACGATGGAGGAGTTAATTAAGAACAGGCGTTCTTCTCTGAAACACTGCAGAGGACAAATGACCTCCGTTGAGACCCTCTTCTGTGTTTCTTTGCTTCGTCTGTTTGAATTTACATTTTACACCTCCTTTTCATAGCAGCGAATTGGTCATGGCTGGTCATGTCATGAAACATAACGTATAAATTGACTTTATGGGCCTTTAGCAAGTTTAATTTTGAAGGACAGTTCAGGTTTATTAGACTTGGGTCTTATTTTTGTGGTTTTGCTCATTGGTTCCAGATTTGTCAAACTTAATTGGAGGGAAAACAGTTAAAGGATTAAACAAACTTGTCAGTTTACAGACTGACTTCATGGTTCAACTTTGACGTAATGCTTGCCGTAGTTGTGGATGCACAGGAAGACTGTCGTGAGGTTTTCGTACCGACTTACTGGTGGTTCTCACTTTCAGTTTGACCTCCAAGCCTGTCATTTTTCATCTGTTTCTCTTTGTTGTAGGAATCTAGAGGAATTCCAGATGTCTCATATTTGTTTTATGAAACTATGGCATGAAGAGTTTAATCTGGTGTTATCTATTTGTATTTGTATCTTTTTAATGTCTTGAATGGAGTTCAAGACATGTGATGTAGCTTTTCCCCATGTACTGCAGTATTATTCCAATGTTAGAGTAACGAAAAAACGGAACGATAAAAGCTGGACACTGATTTATATTGATACGATGTACCTGTCAATATATGTCGCATTATGTTTCATGAAAACCGGTACATTTGGAAGACTTCTTTAAAGACTCTGTAACTTCTGTCTTTGCACCCGATCATCATTTATTCATGCATCAAAATGCCGATACAATACCGTCGGGCCAAACATATTGGTACAATCGAGAGTCTGACAACATCCTGGTTAAAAGAAGTTCAGTAAGGACGGTAGAGTTGATGAAAACATTACAATTTGCAAAAGTTGGAAGACAAAAGTGAAATCCCCGGGCGGGACATGTCCTCGTCGATGTGCTGACAGTCCAGATCACCTGAGAACTTTCTCGAAATGTCGACGAATGAGGAAAAATGGATCCGCCTCGAAATTTCATCAACTCTTGGCCAAAGATCTGACTCTGCATGAAATTTCATGAAAACCAATCAACAGCTTTTCAAGATATCTTGCCAACAACCAAACAAACATGGGCGATCACATGGCTTCCTCTAACTCTTTGGCGAAGGTAGTCACCTACACAATGAACTACACCAGTAATGTTATTTTTGTACTTTTACAGTCTTTATTAAACAGAAAATACTTTTAAATTTTCTGCTCTAGTTATAAATTGTGCTCAGATTTAGCTCCAGGTTGCATCGGCGGTTCCAGATCTACCTGCTGCATCGCTTTATTCCTCTTTAGAGATTTTTGGAGAGATATTTGAGAAACAAACACAGAGCAGACATATTTCTTTCTTTGCCACTCTGTAGCTGCTAACCTCTGGTGACTCATTCAGCCTCCTGCTCAGACTTTGTTTATTGCCGTTTCTGTCCGAGGATTATGGGATTTTGCGTTTTCTCAATGGACTTGATGATACATAACAGCAACAGTCTGTAGCAGTAAACGTGTAACACGTGATGAAATGCATCGGCGAGGTCGGACATGTTTTGATGACAAACCTTCTTATTCATGCATCCTTTCTGCTTTCATATATGAAATAGTGTCGTCTTTGTTTTTAGAAATCATCGTTTCTCCTCTTGGGATCCGACTGAGCCAGTTTTAATAGCAGTCTTTTTTTTTCTTCTTTTTTTGCCATTCATGAAGGACAAAAAGTCTTTGTTTTCCTGTTGGCATGCAACTGTTATCCACACAGAGGAGGAATGTTCAATCGGATGTGAATTTACTTTCCTTAACATCGAAGAAAAAGGAGCTCTTCCAGGAGTTTTCTTTCTATTTCAAATGGGTGATCAGCTCTGGAATCCAATCACATTGGACGTATTGATTTTGAAGTTCTTTACGTAAGAGTACACCAAGACTTTTAAAGGATTTATCCATCACACTCTAAGAAACTAAAGAGATCCATGCTAACAAGTACTCTATTAATGAATAATAGATGTTTAACAGTTTGATTTGAAAGCCTGTCGATTCACAGGCTTTAACTCTATAATGATCCGTTACATTAAACATGGAGGAGAAGCGTTTAGCTGCACCACAGAGCTAAAACAAACATCCAGAAGATTCACTCCAGTCTTTCCCACATTAGGTTCTATTTTTGGTGGCAGCTGATGCAGAATGGAGGGTAAGGGTTCATGCCGAAGACGGAACACCCACGCTTTCTTACATTTAGGGCTGTTGATTAATTGTCAAACAGATGATTGTAATTAAAGGGTTAATTAGTGTCTTCTGTTCATTTCATTCCACCATTATAGCATAAGTCTAATCCCAGATAGAACCAGTTCTGACTGCTTTTGTTTTGGTTTCAGATTCGACAGATCTCCAAGTTATCGTGCCCAAAATGTCTGTGGTGTTTGGCTTTGGCCACTAAATGATCCATGATGCTCACATCAATAGATGCTCATTGTGAAGCATCTCAAGAGAGAAACAGTCAGTGACGCTAAAAGGCTCATTTAATTCTCCACTCATAGCAGAATTAATACAACCAGATGATGTCATTAGTGAGCACTAGTCAAACATGGAGTGAAGTGATATGAATATATTATCATTTCATGGAACTTTCACACAAATGAATGGAAGCGATTATACAACATAATCACTGTCAAGCTCAAATAATCGCAATAATTTGTGTCAAAATGTCTGTGAGAACATCAGAAAACCCTGTTGACTTTTCAAGAACGCAATGAGGTTGGAACAAAAAAGATTTTTTTTAAAATCCAAAGGAAAGGGCAGAGTGGAAAAGGATTGTTCAATAATACAGCTGTTACACATTTACACACCAAATGCTCACATGATCTAATATATTTTACAGTAAATGTTTTATGTTTGTCATCAAAAATCAGATTTTAATATGAAGACGATCAGAATAAATCAGATTTCAGCCTCACATCTAGACCTCCTCCAAGACCGAACAATCCTGCACTTAGTTCAGCTCATAGAAAAAGAAAAAGGTGAAGTGGTCTGATATTAATTATTTGCTGGTAATAAAAAATCCAAAGTCATAAATAGTAATAATAAGTCAATAATACATGGTAGAAACACTTGTCCTGAGAGAGGCTTCATTTCTGTATTTTTCCTCCGTTGTATCATCTTAGAAAATCGATCGCAGCTCCTGGACAGTTCTCAGTGGGGTAATTACATTTGTTTCCTGCCCTTGTCTTATCTCCTTACACCTCATATCTTTAGTGTGATGTTGTGAGGCTGTATTCATGGCACCATAATGATTAGAATGGTAATGATTTATTGAGTATGCCCGTTGGGGGGGGGGGTTTGTGAAAGTGCAAACTTTTGAAAACGCCACCATACTGTCATCTTTTAAACGGGCGAAAAAGCAACTTCTCTGAAAACGAAAAAACAAAAACAAAAGACGACACAGCCCCGCCTCTCACATGCTTATTACGGTTCCAGTCTTATTCACGCACACGGACACAACAGCAACTAAATGTCGGACTGTCCGGTTTAGTTTGTGCTGCAGCCTCATTAAACCTTCTCCAGTGTAGATTTGCTGAACCATTACTGTGATCTTATTCTGTGGTGTTGATTCTGAGAGGTTACACCACCACCTACTGACCTAGCATGCACGCTACCGCCCTGGCATGCACGCTACCGCAGCCGTTTTTGCAGATTCGTGTAAACGAAAAAGTTTTCGTGTAAACAGGGCCTTCAGTAACGTCGTGCTGTCTTTCTCCAGTGAAATGCACCTTTAGCAGTTGATGCTGAACATTTCGTGCTCGTTGTGTTTTGGACCTGTAGGACTGGTGTGTTTGCAACCAAACAATAAAGGCATGTGTGTCTCTGCTGTGTCTCTGTGTACCGTCTGGTTTGTTGAACCAGGTTGAGCCGCTGCTCTCTGAGCTCTTCAAAGGCCGTCATAAAACCTCTGGATCAGAATCGGATGTTGTTCAGACTCCACATTGTAATTAAGTCCCAACAAATTCCTGTGTACACACTCCTACAGAGGAAGACGTGTGTGTGTGTGTGTGTGTGTGTGTGTGTGTGTGTGTGTGTGTGTGTGTGTGTGTGTGTGTGTGTGTGTGTGTGTGTGTGTGTGCCGGTGGGTGGAGGGTGGTCGTCTGTGTGTACAGTCGGCATCTCTTCGGGGGGCTTTATAAGCTGCGTGTTATATCACGTTAACATGGCGTTTAGGCTGCTGGTGTTTGTGTGCGATGCTGGTTTGATATTTACACAGATGTTTGTGAGTGTGTGTTTGCAGCTTATCTTTTCATGCTCTCCTCACCAAGTTTCTTTGGTCTCAATTGGATGTGAAAGGAAATCCCATTTCTCCAAGGCTTCACCACAGGCACAGACCTGTGTGTGTGTCTGTGTGTGTCTGTGTGTTTGTGTGTGTGTGTCTGTGTGTCTGTGTGTGTGTGTCTGTGTGTGTGTGTGTGTCTGTGTGTGTGTGTCTGTGTCTGTGTGTCTGTGTGTGTGTGTGTGTGTGTCTGTGTGTGTGTGTGTGTGTGTGTGTCTGTGTGTGTGTGTGTCTGTGTGTGTGTGTGTGTGTGTCTGTGTGTGTGTGTCTGTGTCTGTGTGTGTGTGTGTCTGTGTGTGTGTGTCTGTGTGTGTGTGTGTGTGTCTGTGTGTGTGTGTGTCTGTGTGTGTGTGTCTGTGTCTGTGTGTCTGTGTGTGTGTGTGTGTGTGTCTGTGTGTGTGTGTGTGTCTGTGTGTGTCTGTGTGTTTGTGTGTGTGTGTCTGTGTGTCTGTGTGTGTGTGTGTGTGTGTGTGTGTCTGTGTCTGTGTGTGTGTGTGTGTGTCTGTGTGTGTGTGTCTGTGTCTGTGTGTGTGTGTGTCTGTGTGTGTCTGTGTCTGTGTGTGTGTGTGTCTGTGTGTCTGTGTGTGTGTGTGTGTGTGTGTGTGTGTGTCTGTGTGTCTGTGTCTGTGTGTCTGTGTGTGTGTGTGTCTGTGTGTCTGTGTGTGTGTGTGTGTGTGTGTGTCTGTGTGTGTGTGTGTGTGTGTCTGTGTGTGTGTGTGTAGTCTTTACCATGCCACAGTGGATTAACCACGCCGTTTGAACAGTAACACTGCGGCTGTGAGGAGATTCAGAGAAAAACAGAGAGCGTGAACCAGATCGAAAACGGCCAGAAGAAGATTGAAGGGAAACAAATTTTCACTCCAAAAACAGCTTATTTAGCTTAAAGACAAATAAAAAATACCACCAGTGTTAATTAATCTGAAAAATGATTACGGCCTCAGAGCGTCTCTCTTTTTAATGAGCTACTATCACAATGAGTTGGAAACACTGGAAAGGAAAGCCTTTACTTTTACACCAAACCTTACCTTTATATGTCTGTAGGGCCAGGAGGAGTATTTCCTGTCTGACAGCTAAGATGGGTCAAAGTCTTTCTTCCTGTGCTTGTCATGGGAGCAGCAGTGGAGGAGCTATAAGCGTCCTCGCCGCTGGTACCAGGGTCAGGTTGGGGGGCGGCAGGTTGGGTTGAGACCTATTTGTCGGCTCAGTGTTTTTGCTCATGTCCTTCACGTTGCTCTGCACCTTAAGCAACTAACTTTAGCCCCGTTCACACAGCGTTTTCATTCCGGGCCTGTTGCGCCTTTATTCCGCCAGGATGGTCTGTCTGAACCCCCTCTGTCTGAGGGTTTCCTCTGATTTAAAAGACTCCACATGTAATAAACCATCATGAAATACTCCACCAGCAGAAACACCAGCAAATCACATCACAGCGCTCGTCCTCCGTCTGTCATCCAGCAGAGGTGTGTGTGTGTTTACAGGGTGTGAAGGCATCGGTTTGTACATATTGACCTTAAATCTTCCTCCTCATCCTCCTGTTGTTCTTCCAGCAGGCTGTGAATGATGTCTCTTCATGCCTCTCCCTCGTTCTCTCGGTGACAGTCATTGGATGCAGGTGTCAATATTACAAGGGGAGGGGAATTCCAAGAATTCACGCCTCAACTCCTGCTGGTATTGGGTTTCCAGCCACCAGCGGTCAGAGAGTATCTTTACAGAGTAACTGAACACCAACCTGCAGAGCGCTGCAGAAAAAGAAATCATTTCAGCATCAACGTCTGACGCATAATGTCAGGAAACACAAATGAACTCAAGCACGTCATGTTTGATTCCAGGTGAACACACAACACACTAGAAATGGATAAAAATCTAAAGTACTTTTAAATCAGGGCCTCCAGAATCAAACATTTGAACATGTTTCTGTCTACATCTGCTTTAAATACCCGGATCCAGATCCGGATCCAGATCTCGCCTTCGATCATCAAACCAGAGCCTTTAAACCGACGCTGAAAGCGATGGTGTTGATTCATGAGTGCAAGCGTTGTTTGTTTGACGTCATTGATTCTACATGGGAAAGAGCTCCGGGATGAAATCAATTCATTCATTGGTGACTGAAGTATTTGAGACGATGCAGTGAAGTGATCTGAGTCATGGATGATCGGTAGTGGAGGTAGTTCATTAGCTCGGTCATGGGAAAAGTCGGAGGCTGACTGGTGTAATTAGCGCCCTCCTCCCGTTTCCTCTCTCAGAGACCATGTGACGGCGTCACGTCCTCCCAAAGCTGATTCTCAGCTGTTTCTCTGCATAATTAAGCTTCCTTCAAACAGCAGTTTGTACCTAAAGCCTTAGATTGTACATGTGTTCGCTCTAACTGGCCACTTATGCTGATGAAACCCTTCACAAACTCCATGAGAGGTTTTTTTATAAACCTCCCATCTGAGCTAAAAATAGCTTCCTTGGAACAAAAAGCGATGCTTTTAATGTCCCCGTCAGCCGTTGGTATGTTTAGCATCAGCTTTATAGCACGTTTGAATGAAGCATAATGGACTACATTTGCATGAATAATGTTGACATTTGAATAAAGTCACGTTTAAGTGCTGAATAATGACTGCAGCTTCTGTGCTTTGTGCAGGAAGAAGATCGTGAGTCGGTTCATGTCATCATCAGAGTTCAACAGGCCTGAGAAGTGAACAGGTGAGAAAAGAAGACGTCTGAATCACAGCCTCACTTTTCACATCCTTTTTCTTACTCTCATTCACTATTTCCCAAAGCCGTAGTTTTTTTTAAAGTGTTTTTTATTTATTTATTTTTTTACAGCCTAGTGGGAAAAATAACTTTCATATTCTCCATTGATCGTGTATTAGTGACACTGGCTGGTAAAAATGATTGTTTGAATGGAATATTCAGTCAGCCTTAGCTGCTTATTTTTGATATGATATTTCTGGTTTTATATCAGGGGGAAAATAAACATTAAATGTTGTTGCAGATCTGGATCCAGGAATCTTTTTCCACTTTCTTTCTGCAACTAGGTAAAAACTGCTGAACCGTTTTCCTTAAATCTTTTGTGCAGGGGTTGGACGTGGGTCCGCTAAGCTAAACGGACGTCTTTGTTGGAGGTAGACGCTCTGCTGAGTGTTGTTCCTGCTATTCTCTCAGTCGTAACTGGTCAGAATCCTGGTTCAGGTGCAGAGAATCACCGTCTTATACAAACTTCCCACTGAACACAGAGGATTAACCTTTCTGACTTTAGTAACAACATGACTCCACTCTGAGGCCAAACGTGTTTGTTTTCTCTGATTAGTGGTAAAGACTAGCTACAGCCATCACTTCTCTGCTGTATAAGGAGTATTAGAGCCTCATGAGGCGTTAGCACCACATGCTGTTTTATTGATAAATTCCTCCACTCAGACAAAAGGCTCCAGCTTTTCTTTCTATCGGCCATGTCATATAAAATTCTCATAAAACCAGTTCATTAAACTGGAGTTGCTGTGTCGACACATAGCACTGTTAGAGCTGGTAACCTACTTCTAACACACACACACACACACACACACACACACACACACACACACACACACACACACACACACACACTTTGTGTTTCCTCCAGTGAGCAGCATTGCAGTGTGTAAAACACAGGAGAGGCCAACGTGCTGATAAAGAGCAGGAAGTGACCACTGATACAGGAAGTAGTTCATCCTCTCAACAACCACAGTCTGTAGTACAATGTCAGGATGGTTGTTAATAGTTAACAGTGTGTAGTTACAGGTTTTATCTCTGCTGTTTGAACTGCAGCTCATTGTTGTCTTCATACACTTTCTCATCATCACAGCCTCCTCCTACAGTCGCCATATTTGTTGTTTTTTGAAATGTTTGACTCGTCACTCTTCTTCTTGTGGATGTATGGATGCCACCGTAAAAGACACATCGAAGTATGGGCCACAAACGGACGCCTGTATCGTCATACTTAATGAGTATAAATGAGCTTTAACTGTAAGGAGAGGAGCTGATTGTAGCAGGATGATAAAGACGTGGCTGCAGAAATAACGATATTAAGGTAACAGTATTATTTTTAATGCTGAAGAGTGTTTTAGTTTTAGACTAAAGATGTTCGAAGACTCTGGGAAATCGATTAATGGTGAAAACAATCACCAGATTAATGAAACATATGTTGGTGGCAGCAGGAGTGAAATGTTGGGCTGCTTCACACTTAAACATCAGGACATTTAATATTATTCATGACACTACAGACGAAACAATTACTTAAAAAGCTTCTAATGAATAATTAGTGTTTGACCTGCTTCATTTAAAAAAAACTCATTAAGAAACACGTTTCTACTGGAAATACCTTCATATGTTGTTTCTTTATTTATCTGAGATACTAGTTTTGACAGAGTGGGAAAAAAAAACACACACACACACACACACACACACACACAGACACACACTAACACACACACAGACACACACTAACACACACACACACACACACACAGACACACAGACACACACACACACACACACAGACACACACACACACACACACAGACACACAGACACACACACACACAGACACACAGACACACACACACACAGACACACACACACACACAGACACACACACACACACACACACACACACATACAGACACACACACACACACACACACACACACATAGACACACACACACACATAGACACACACACACACACACACACACATAGACACACACACACAGACACACACACACACACAGACACACACACACACACACATAGACATAGACACACACACACAGACACACACACACACACACAGACACACACACACAGACACACACAGACACACACACACACACACACACATAGACACACACAGACACACACACACACACACACACATAGACACACACAGACACACACAGACACACAGACACACACACACAGACACACACTATAGTACACAGGGACTGTCAGTTGTGCTGTCAACAAATCATAGCGCTCCTTTCCTGCTCCAGAACAGTCTCCTTTTTTTAAAGATGGAGTCTCTGGGCTTCGACTCGTCACAGTGAACATATGCAGCGTTTTATTATGGATGCAGGAAGAGTTCACACCCCTTTAAATCTGTCTTAATTTGATTTTACAACAACTGTGACGAAAGATGTTTGACAACCTTTTTTTTCCCTGACGATGACGAGACGAGAGCGACGTCATCAAACAGCAGCTTCTCAGGCTGGACTTGTTGTCACATCTCAGAAACGTCTTCATCCTGATAAAGAGTTCATTCTGACTTCAGCCCCTCCTCTTTATTAGAGCGTAATATATGCTGGATGTAGCTTGAATATTGTATTATGATATATACAGTATATATAATTCAATATTTGGTTCAATATTGTATGAAGAGGCTGTGTTTGAATTCAGAGACAGTAATGCTGCAGGTGACATGGAGAGAGAGAATAAATAGCTGGAGAGGCAGAGGAGCACAGATGAACGGACACAGATGTGTTTATGTACTGTACATACAGACGGAGGATTTGATTGGATGCTTACAATGACGGGTTGATGGTGTCGACCTTTGGTTCATCTCTGCTGTAAATGTGTTGATGCACTTCTCCGCTGTTATCTCATTATATCCCAGCATTCAGAGGGCTGCAGCATCAGATGAGAATCAGTTTGTATTGAACACGGCTGAATGCAGAGCGGATGAAAAGCTCCTGCTGATAATAGTTTTCATAATGTCCTTAGCAGAGTTCAGCCGGAGTATATCTCAAAAACCATTCAATATTTTTTCTTGAAACCTTGCACACATATCATCCATGTACTAAGGATGATTTTTGAAAATTAGAAATTTTGAAAATTTCACAAATTTCTTTTGTGAATCTATTCTTTGAGTCCAGGAGTCCTATTCTTTTAATTATTCCTATTCCCTTAATTTCATAAAATGTACATTTAAGTGATTATTGAAGAGCTAATGTTATATATATATATAACGTTATATATATATATATATATTATATATATGTTTTGAATCCACTGGAAAAACACAGGCGGGAAAATGAATGAATACCTAATCTGTTATAGAGTGTGGTTGTATTTGGCGTCTCAGTTATGAATGTGTTAAATTAAGTGAAAGTGAAGCAGGTGGGTGTTCAGTTAACCTTCTCCAGGGAAATAAAGGAATATCGCCTCACTTGTTGCAAGATAATGTTATTTTTGAATAAATCCTGGCATATGAGTTTCCACAGGGAGAGAAATGGGAGTGAAATCAGGTGAGATAGTGACAGAGAAAAGGCAGGAACAGAAGACGAGCATGAGATGGAAAGATCTGCACAAGCTAGTTGTTCTTTATTGCTCTCACATATTGGTTTTTGTTCAGCGTTTGCCTTTTTCTCATCTGTACCTCTCTGTAAACGAAGAAATTCTTCCACCAGCATGAATCCATTAAGGGTCCTCTTCATTCCGGAGCTGGTCCGTCTCGGTGGTCTTGATCAGAATTCCCGGTAGAGCCAGATCCAGCCTTCCAGACTTTCCATACTCCTCCGTTTGTATTTTCCTCTTCTACAGTTTTTATTAAAATAGTTACCAAAAGTTGTGCGGTTACTGTGTTTAACGGAATGTACAACAACAGCACCACAATGAAGACCCTTCTTTATAAGGAAGATGCCGCACATTTAGCCTCCACCGCCATGTTGGGGGTATGGGGTCAGTAGAAACCCCATAGACGCTAGCTGCCGTAAAACCTTATGAATGTTTACTATAAATTTACACATGCAGCTAAAGTACAGCGTGACTCGGCCATCTTTTCAAGATACCTGCACCGGTAACGTAGTTATAGTAGTTATAGTAGTTATAGTAGTGATCTCAACCCTCTGCAGAGTCTGATCAATGACCTCGTTTTAGTGAAACCCACCATTTAAATGACATACTGCTGTTATAGGATGCTTTTTCACCGCTTTAAGAAAAGATCCAGCCTTAATTCTGAGTTCACACCCAACAGCTCACGCAATTACAGACAAAGTCAATGCAAAGTGATGCAAATTTGCGACAGGCTACACAAATACATGCAAATATTTCATGCTATTGTCAGTGATGAAATGATCCCATGGTGACATTAGTCATAAATTAAAGCAATGTGTGTCACGTGTGGAGTGAAGGCAGCCTGAAGGGCTGGTTATGCTCAACGTTAAAGATGGGTTCACATCTATTTACGTACGTAGAGGGAGCATAAATGATCCTAAGCCTCGTCTCTTAACGGCTTATATTGGTTGGACTAGAAGAAGATAAAGTTAAGGGAGGATTTAAGAAGAAAGTCCCATCCCCAGTGGAAATGACTTGCTTCCAGTAAATACTGATAAAAACATCCGATTAATATCTGTTAAACTTTAGGTCCTAATCTGTGTGCTATCAGTTACTTAATGGATTCATAATTAACCAAAGGGAATTTCAATTAAAAGCAAAATATGGGCCTCATTTATCAGCCTTCCTGTGGAGTCATTGCCTTTCTGAACCCTGAAACGGCGCCGCAGAGCTGCATAAAGACAGTTTAGAGAAGGATTTTACCCTGCATGCCTTTGGCCTCACAGACAAACTGATTAACTGTGTGTGTGTGTGTGTGTGTGTGTGTGTGTGTGTGTGTGTGTGTGTGTGTGTGTGTGTGTGTGTGTGTGTGTGTGTGTGTGTGTGTGTGTGTGTGTGCGTCGTCTGATCTGATGACACAGAGCAGAAATGCTCTGCTTTGCTTCCAGAGAGATGGAGGGATGAACACGGAGAGGTTGTGTTTGGGAAGTGGGTCAAGAGGAAGTTGATGGAGTGCGTTTAAACGTGTGTGTGTTTGTGTGGATGTGATGTTTCACAGCTGAGGCCGTGTTGTCGGTCAGTGTGTGTGTGTGTGTGTGTGTGTGTGTGTGTTTGTGTTAACGATGCATAGTTTAATTCCACCGGGAAGCCAGAGCATCAGCTCCTCCGCTTCCTGTCCTAATTGCCTAAAATCCACAAATAATCCTCCCCACACGTCTGAAAGACGACGCGCTCATGTACATATTTTAAATCCCGTGTTTAAGAAGGACTTATGCAGGTAGTTTAAGCATTTGCATAGTTTTAACTGTCATTATCTCTTTAGCTCATTTGTCTTCTTTACGCTACTTTCTTTTCCTCCCGTCTACTTCTTCACAGTCGCCCTTTTTTTACACAGCCTGTTCAAGGCGGGGCTATTGTGCCTTTATTGCACCTTACCTTTTTCTATAAAATGTGGAAGGGGGGGGGATTGTTTTTCCACCTTCCACTTGACATCTCTATCAGTCATCTGTATCCGTATTAGCCTTCATTCGTCCATACATAGCTTCACTACTAGCTTCCGTTTCCTTGAGTTGTCTCACAGACATGACTTGGCGATGCAGACGACTCGTGCAAAACGTATCAGTGTGCAGGTGTGTTCACATTACAGCTAAGATACAAGTCACTGTAACTATGAAAACGAACCTTCAAGATGACAAATCTGACTTGAGCAAAAAAGGCTTGTAATGTGAACGTAGCCTAACAGTCTCAGCGTCCCTCAGATGTTCCTTTCTTTGTGTCCAGTTGAAGGTGATGCTATGCTAACGGTCATGTGGCTATCGCCTACATCGATAACGTACTATCGGCGTAATCGAGAGAACGTACCGGAGTGGAGTCATAACCATAGAAACGAGACGTCGTCTTGTCCTTACACTTGTCTTGCCATAAAATATCTGCTTGTAGTGATTATAGCACTTTTTATGGTTATATTTATATGTCTATACTTACTTGTTAAAACTGAGTAAAGTCTTGTTTAATTAAAAGAAATACACAAAGTGCTTTTGCCTAACCAAGCAGGAACCCTGGATGCTTCATTCAGACATCGTGGAGGTCGTTACACGTCTGCTGACCTGAACATGAAGCCGTCATGATCTCCACACCTGTGTAGATAAAGCATTCAGCCACTGAAACAGGACTCACTGATGCATTAGGCGCTGCCCCACCATGCATTGGTGCATCGGTGCATCGGTGCACGCTGCTGTTCAGTGTGTGAAATCTGACGTGAGTGTGTCCGTGAAGATGTTAAAAAATCTCTGCAGCTGTTTGAAACTGTCATTTCATGCTTTAAACAGAACTTGTGACCTTCGTCTTCAGGTTCCTCTAATGACTCTCACGGAGCATCACATGTCAGAGGGTTAGCAGAGCAACAAAAGCACTTTGGAGAAGGCTACATGTACTGTACTGTGCGACAAACTGCTGTGATGCTGCGACTTCAGGAGGAGAAAAAACTGAACCGCTGTCTGTTTCCTGGCTTCTGGCTTTGAGGCAGTGAAGTAGAGGAATCCCAAAACCTCAGCCTTTCTTTGAAATAATAAGGGTCTGCTGAGCCAACGACAACACCCCAGTTAGATCCAGAGCCCTCAGCGCTTAAGGGTGAGACTCTCCCCCCCGTCTCTGCCTCAGTGTGCGTTTTAAATGCAGAATGAAGAACTTGGCTGCTGCTGTTCGACCGTCTCTCTTGGCACAAGACGCCGTTTTCCTGCCATAGAGGTCAGACGGCGAGCAAAGGGGGCGTCCCTGCCTCCAATCTGGACCTGCTGTGAGCCTCCATCCTCCGTCTGCCCCGTTCTGATGTACATGTTCAGCATAAATGGAGAAAAAAAAGGATTTATACTATAGGTGCTAATATAAATCACAATACTAATACATTTAATTCACATTATTGGCAAGAAACAGGTGCATTTTTTAAAGATTTCTTCTACCTTCTGCTATTTTGTGTCCTGATTCGGAGCCAGTTGTTGAATTATATAGAGAGGGAATATAAATAAGGCAGAGGAGAGGTCAGAGGAGGGTGAGCAAAACACAATAACCCTCTGAAAATGTCACAAAGCTCACTTTCAGATATTTCAACATTCCCTTGTTGCTCCATATGTACGTCCTCCAATAGAAATTCTCACAGATTGATGAGCCAAAGAACTGGAGAACCTAAAATCACCATCTCTTCCCTCTTTTGGACCGGATTGTCTGTCCTCACAGTGAAGCTTTAATTATTTCTTTGAACTGCCAATAAACTGAAAATCATTGATTTTGACTCTAATGAGATCAAACCCACAGTAACTGGGAAACTTCAGAAACTAGAACCAATGCAAACCGAACAATCCTCAAATAAATCAAACTCGTGGATTTATTCTACAACTGTAGGCGACTCCAAACGTCTTCATCTCAGCTGGTGGTTGAATGTTTCTAGCTGCGTTTGGGGCCGTTTACACCACAACGGTTTGTCTTCTATCAAACAGTATCCGTCGCTTCTTCTTCCTTATTCTCCATGTCATCTTCAGCCTGTTTGGGAGCCTGTTTGTCCTAATAAAAGAGCTGCATCATCATGTCAAACGAGCTGCATGAAGCCCAGATGATGAATATTTATCGTCTTCATGCTTTTCGTGCTACTTCCTTGGCGACGGCAGGAAAACGTTGTGTCGACTGATGCGTCGCCATCTGGATGTTTAGACGTCGGATGTTTAGATGCTACGACATATGGACACACACACACACTCTCGTGCAAACAAACAAACAAATACAAATAAAATGCAACACATAGGATTGGGCTCTGCTACCCAGAAGCATATGGTTCTTTGAGATAGAGTGGAGACAGACTGAAGCATTCTGCTGGATCGCAGCGAGGGCCTCAACACTGTTAGAAGTGCTGCCAAGCTAACTTCACCGCACACACACACACACACACACAGACACACACACACACACACACACACTAACACACACACACTAACACACACACAGACACACACACACTAACACACACACACTAACACACACACACTAACACACACACACAGACACACACACACACACACACACACTAACACACACACACTAACACACACACAGACACACACACACTAACACACACACACTAACACACACACACTAACACACACACACACACACACACACACTGTCTGGCCTCTTTCACTGCTTTGCTGTCTGTTTCAATGGGAGGTGAAAGCCATGGTTCTCCAGGAGAGATGAGCATCGACTTAAAGAAATGAAAAAGAGTGTGAGTCGCATCATTCAGCATCATAAGGGCCACAGTTGGGGTTTTGTTCTGTCTGTTTATCATCTCAGTTGAAACGTCCCTTTACCATAGAGCCTGTAATGTCGTTATGAGAGGAAAACTGCGACTCCTGTTCTCGTATTTTCACACATTAAAATGCCTTTAGTTGAATTCCTGCCCTGATGAAGGCTTCTGTTAAACTCGGGCAGCGCTCCAGCTTTTTGTTGTTCCTCCACGCCGTAATTTAGCTTTTCTCTCTGATAGATAGTAAAAGAATTCTGGCAGCTCCTGTGAATTAATTACATATAATTAACATCGGCCTCACTTTGTTCCACAGGCTTTTCTATAGCAGATTTAATTAGTCAGATTGTACCAGTATTATATAATAGTATCGCCTTCAGTGTGTTGTAGGGAGTTTAAGGTATTTAAAGTACTACGCTCCACATCTCTTATAGCATTGAATGAGTATCTCATACAGACACACAAATATTTGCTTTGCAAGTACTTTATTTTGAAATCCAAAGCAGCAGATGTTTTTCTCGACGCTCCATCAATCATCAGTCCTGTTGTGGTTCAGAGCCCCGCCCTGTGCCCACCACCTGCTGACTGTCACACCAACAGACGCCCAGAGAAGTGTCCCTCTCTGAAACCACTATCACTCCTCTAATAATAGCATCAAATTAAACTTTCAGGACTGTGGGAAACTGTAAGATTACAGCAGCAGATGGACTGAAAGCTGTTAAAATGTGAAATAAAAGAGACGGAGCGGCAGGGTGGCTCTGAATGGAGACCTTAAACTCCTCAGGAGACGTCGGCTACCCAAACACCATGCATTCCCTCTCTGGGCTAATCAGTAACAAATATGGCACCTGGTTTTGACCGGTAATTTGAGTGCAGCCCTCAGGCCAGTCATCGATTCCCTCAACAAGTACAAGCTGTGTTGTTTTTTTGTTTATCAGATGGTCTCAAAGCTCAGATTGACCTGAAGTGTTTGTTTCTCCAGGAGAGCCAGGTGTTTGATGTCACCAGAGGTCGACGGGCCTGAACGCTGAACAGGTGAGGGAGGCTACAGCTTCTGACTTTTATTCTGAAATCTCCCAGAAAGCTGAATAATTTCATTCCTTCTTTCACCACATCCCTTCGCCCCCCCACTCTTCCTTCAGTGTGTTCCCACCAACGCCACCGGCTGTTTATTTTGGCTGTGTTTTGTGTGTCTGTGGTGGGTTGAGGGGTTAATTGGAGGCTTCAGGCCATTTTTTTTTTTTTTTTTTTTTTTTTTACAAACAAAATTTCTGCTGCCCCATCGTGCAAAGACTCTTCTCACATATCAGCCAATTACTGACACCCTACACCCAAAACCCCTCCGCTCCTATTATGCTTCCTTCTCCTTTTATTTGAATTCCCTGGTGTTGTTGAGGCAGCTGTGAGGGAACAGAAGCTTTAATACACAAACACAACCTACTTCATATTCCTCTAATACCGGGGTATGAGGTGGGCAGATGCAAAAATAAATACATGTTTCAATAAGAACCATTACAAACTGACACATTTAAACTTACCTTAACCCTAAAACCAGCCGTTAAAATAAATTCAACCTTAAAAAAAGGTCCTTATTTTCCCGTAACGTCCTCATTTAATGGTTTAAAGCTCGGATTCCTCCTCCGTCTCACACACAGCTCATGTAGGATGGAGATTTGAGGCGTTAAGCTTCAAATTATGTAGATGTCAAACTCAAGTGGATCCAGGATTACAGTAAGACCTCTGTTTAGACACAAACTCACATTAGAAGTCTTCAGACCGGATCAACCAGAAGCTCCACGACATGTCCCAACCTGAGGAGACCCAGCGTCCGTCAGGAATCTGGGTGGCATCCAAGAATAACCCACCGGACCCGAGAACAGGATGATGATAATTAACATTTTTATTGTGGCTGCATCATATTTGATGATTCCTGTTGGTCTGGTGGTTTTGGCTACTCTGGCGATGAGTTTCTATAAGTTTATGTGTAAAAAATTACATTTTAAAAGTGGAAAAGCAGGTTTTGTTGTTGAGCCATTCCGTCCAATAGAATTATTCTGGATTCTTTGTGCTTCAGTTTAGACCCGTCCCTCCAAAACTGAACCTGATGCATTTTGTGTCTTTGGAAACTTTTGGATTCCCTTTAGAATTTAAAATATTGATAATTTCATTTTAAGGATGTTTGTCTGGACGTTGTGAGTTTGTACTATTAGGAATAATAGTAGTCTTGGTCTTAATGACCATGAGGCTGTCGTACTGGTTACTGGATTTGTCCCAGATCAATCCGACCACAGTCGACTTCATCGCCTTCATTATTTTTTGCACACGAGTTCATGTTGAGATTTTTGTGTTCAGATGTTTATTAGCAGGAGAAGTCGTTTGCCTCGGTACACTAACGGCCTTTCTTTACATTATCATGTACTCTTAATGTGCACAGACATTAAGTTGCTGTAAAGCCGAATGACACATTTTCTTCATCCTCAAATGGGGTCATTTTTATGTCTTGGTCCAGCTTTTTTGTGCATGATCTGCACAGATTAGCTACCACGGTAATGGCTGTAATAGCTCAGTCTCTCTCACTGGCTGTAGGGATGTTTTGGCCATTTATGGCTCACTTCATAATCCCAGATGTCTAAACATTGTGTTTTATTTCACCCTGCTGAGAGTCGGTCCAGTTTTATGAGTGAAAACATTCAGCTTTTCTAAAATAGTTCAATAAATAATAAATATGTTGCTTCGACCCTCCAGAAACTCCTACTGGACCTGAATTCTTCTTCCAGTGTGACCGGTTGATTTAAATTGGTCATCTGATCTGAATGACTGGTTTCTATGATCTGCTCCCAGTCTGCCAACTGGCATTAGAGCGTATCACTACAGTGTGTGTTGCATCCATCACCGTTTCCCCTCTTGCTTCCATGTTTTCAGTATCTCATTCCCCTCTGTTGTGTTCTCCATCTGTTTTTTTAAAATAGTTCTTGTTCTCATAAACTGCTCCATTTTCCCAGCCTTTCATGGGAGCTTGTAGCTTGTCAGTCCCTTCAATCTTATGTAAGCAAATACAATCTTTGTGTGTGTGTTAGATTTAAGATATCCGTTTCTCAGGGTCAGATCAGTCATCGCTCTATAATCGAGGTGTCCCATCTACGACTGATAAGTCCTGTTCAGCTCAGTGTAATCTTTTTTTTTTTTTTTTTTGCTTGTCGTCTTTTGATTTTCAGCTACAGCAGGCTCTTGCATGTCTTTCCACCTGATCAAATACTGCAAACCGCAGCCTTAACAGCTCAAATAGGCTTCGTCGTCTACGTTCGTCCCATTACCTCAACTGTAATTACAAGTCTGGACTAGAAATCTTATCACTTAACCCAAAAGTCTAGATATATCATAGCAGGGCTGCAACGATTTCTGATAATCAAGAAATGACACCGGGCTCAGACCTTGTGTAGCCACTCCCCTTAAGGTTAATAAATCGAAAGGACTCGGGTTCGTCTACATGAGGTAAAAAAACAAAACAAAAAATAAGTCAGGAAAACAAAAAGACTTGAAATTGTCTTGCATTTTGCTTAAGACTTGTGACGTGAACCTGACGAACCCTGTTTGACCCGCTTTGACTTTGACTTTGACTTACTTTATTTCTGATTTTGACTTGACTGACGACTTTAGTTGAGACTTAACTCGGGACTTATTTATACTAGACTTCGGCTTGTCCTGATTTACTTGTTTTGTTTACACTTGATATTTCAATTGAATTTGTCTTAACCAACTTGAGACATGACTGAAGACTTGATGTGACAAGTCTTGTAACTTGACTTGAGACTTGCTTTGATTGACTTGATGTTTGTTTTAGACTTTACTTTAGAATTCTTTCGACTTGGGACTTGGTTAGACTAGACTTGCACTTGATTTACATTGGAATTGCTTTGATAACATTCGATGGACTAACTTCGGACTTGACTGGAGACTTTTTGTTTTGGAACTTGAGACTTGTTAGGACTGACTTGATATTTGATTTTTGGTCTCAGCTGATGACTTGACCCTTTACTTGGGACTTCCTTAGACAAGACCTGGACTTGTCCTGATTTAATTAAGACAACAATAAAGACACTCAATGAGTGACACTGTTTATTGCCCATCAGTACCAAACAGCAGCCTTCAGCAGATTCAACCCATAAAATGTAAATACTGATCCTCTTAAAGGCCGATCAGTTCAACTCTGGTTAATGATTAATATCAGCACAGGTTCAGAAAACTCTCGACTCTTTTTCTCTTTTCTATTTATCGTCATCACTTTGTCGCTTAGCTCACCATGTCTGCTTTATCCATGATTCAGACTCTGTGTGTGTTTTTGACTGTCTGACTGCTGTGTTTGGATTCAGGCCCAGAATTCTACCACTGCATGAAACACAAACACACACACACAAACAAACACACAAACAAACACACACAGACACACAAACAAACACACACAGACACACAAACACACACACACACAAAAACACACACAAAAACACACACACACACACACACACACACACACAAACACACACACACACACACACACACACACACACACACACACACACACAGATGGCAAATGTCTCCTCAGACCTGCCAAAATTCAGTGTGTATCCATCTCATCCATCTCAAATATGACACATTTAATCAGCTCTAAGCTTTAATGTTACAGGAAGAAAGGGAAGAAAGGAAGAACAGAATGATGGAGAGAGAGAGGAAGAAAAGAGTCAAAGGAAGGATTATTCGAAAGAGAGTCATAAAAGGAAGCAAGGGAACAAGAAAGGAAGGGAAGAAAGAAGTAGTCTTGAACATTTGGAGGAAATGAAGGAAGGAAATGACAAAGACAGGAAGAAAGGAAATGGGAAAAGGAAAACAATGAAATGAGGGAAGGATGAACAGTGTTGAGCTTCTGGAATTAAGGAAGGAATGGGAAGAAAAGAGACTTGATTCCTGGAGGAAAGGAAGGAAAGTAGGAAATTAGGAAGGAAGGAAGAAAAGAGACTTTGACACCTGGAGAGAGGGAGGGAGGGAGGAAGGAGACTTGATGCCTAGAGAAAAGGAGAAAAGGAAGGAAGGAATGAAGGAAATGGAAAAGATTAAAGGAAATGATAAAGGAGGGGGGAAGAAACGAGTCTTGGACACCTGAGAAATGATAAATGAAATGTGGAGGAACACTGCAGAAGAAAAAAGGCGAAAACGTTGGAAAGAAAGAACAAATTTAAAATCGATGGAAGGAAGCCAAGAAGGATGAAAACGACAAAAAGACGAAAAAAATACCCAGAAGAACAAAAGTGGAAAGAAAAGGAGAGAGAGAGAGAGAGAGAGAGACGGCAAAGTTGATGCCTCGGATCAGACTTTCATCAGCTGCCAGCTGGGACTGTGGTGTGTTTGTGTGCGGTGGGATTGAATAGCTTCAGGACCACTGCCAGTATGCTGGTGCGTTCGGAGGGCGTGGGTGAATGAATGCTCATGTGTGGTTTTTACTACTTTCTTTTCTGTGTTAGCCAACCGAGTGTTGCCTCTGTCTCTTCACATGGTGGAAAAGCTTTATACTCCCTCCTTTTATCTGCTCCGTGTCACACTGGGATGGCACCAAAGAAGAAGAAAAGTCATTTTTCTTGCTAAAGCTTCATTGCATTCAACGTCAGATGAATTTTACTTCTTGAAGTTTCCATTTGTCTTTCCAGCTACTTGCCATGTTTCCTATCAGAACATCAGTGGAACATCTGTTTTTCCTCACGACACATTTAAGCACCTTTGAGTGTTTTTACTGAGTTTCTGTAGCAGAAAGAGTAGAAATGTTTTCTTTTTTTCCTCACACAGAAAGTAGAATCATAAAAATCTTCACATACAGCAGATGAATTATCTGTCTGTGCTCATATTTCACCCTTATGTCTTCACACCCAACATGAAGCTAATCTTCCCTGCTTTACTAGCTTGAACGTCGCCGTGGGAATCAATCAAACCCAAGAACATTTGTCCTCCGCTTTTGACTCTGTATTTACGAAGTACATTATCACAACCTCCTACTACCGTCACCAACTTTTGACACTCCTGCGGTTGTATTGATGTCAATGTATGGAAGTATGAAGGCGTTGACGAACAGACCGTATCCGGACGGATGTCGCCATTTACGTACGTAGAGGGAGCCTGAATGGGCCTTTATGTTCTGCTGCTGTAGCGGTGGAAACAGCTGTTTTTGGGGTGCAGCAGGTGTATGTGTCGATCCTCATTTTTCCTCTTTCTCCACAGCATCTATATAGATGCACCACTGTGGACTGGGAGCATTCACCTTCCTGGAAACCTGTTTGGTGGACTGCCCCACCTCCGGCATGCTAACAACACAATCCTGGTCATGTTGTCCCAGCTGTGGTGTCATTTACTCCACAATCATTGTGCTTTCTTTTTTTATTTATATTTTTAGAGGGGTGGGTTAGTTTAACAAGGTCATTTGGGATCATTTGGATCAAGTCATTGTGGATATTTCTCTAAAAATCACGTTTTCAGACTCAAAACTACTCAACAAAAATCAGTCAAGTTTGACCAAACCTCGTAGAATGATCACAAAACTAAAGAAATGGTCATCTTCCTCTCTTCCTGCAGTACTTTCTGTTTCCCGCGGCGTCGGCTTTTGGATGCCATTGATTGTGTTTACTTTGTGCGCGCCGTCCACAGCAGCGTCGTCCTTCCTCAGTGTGACCAGACTGTTTTCCAGTTGTTGTTTTTAACACAGTCGCTGAGTCAGGAATACCTGCAGCTCATTTTTTATTACAGATGAACAGTGAAGTGCTGCAGACGGGGAGAGAAGAAGTGAAGAGGAGGGGAAGTACTGAAGCAGACTCTCTAAGCTGTCGACTACATTTAAGCTTTTATGGACAGCAGCAGGGATCCTCCCTGCCTCTGATGACTTTACCAGCTTACTTCACTGCACTCCACAGCCTCGTCCTCCACGACTCGCTTCATTTCTTACTTCTAAATAGACTCTGTGTGTCGTAGCAACAGGTTCAGGTTTAATGTCTTTCACATGTGGTGGAGATCTGTGTGGAGCTGAACTGACTCGTAGTGATACAGTAAAGGACAAGGGTCCTCTCTCTCTCTCACAGACAGAGGTCTGTTTTTGTGTGTCGATCACGACATTCTTGTTGCATTAGATCCGCATTTCAAGAAGCTTTTAAAGAGACTCAAATGTCTTAAAAGTAGTTCTGGGCAGTTAGCTAAAAAAAATGTATCGAAAGGGACATTTAGACCAGTCCTAGTTCTGTGCGGTTCTTGGATATATGAAAAGGTTCCTCTGGTCTGAAAAGGCCTCATCACAAAACTGCAGGAGACACAGA
>CM075204.1:20743309-20778309 GCA_037577475.1 Chaunax sp. Z400
AACGTTATTTGCTTGTAAAAACAAGTAAATTGACCAGAGTGGGATTTGTTCATCTCTATCCAGGAGAAAATGTGTTCTCAGTGTGAGATGTTGGTGTCAGAATCACAGCTACTCACCACTACGGGTGCCTGGAGGGGACCATTCAGCTGTGTAAAGAACAACCAGCAGCAGCAGAGTCAGGAGAAAATGTGATGTAAATAGTTTAAGTCGCCTGAGACGCTTTGCTGCCTTTAAATCATGTCCAGATTGGATTGAGAGGCGCTGACAGACTCTCATTATCAGCAGCAAGTGGATGACGGTGTCCTGAAGATGCCTGATAGCTACGCTCTGATGGGTTTTTGTTTAACGCCAAATACCCGTCTGCTCCCCAAAGTCTGCACAGAGGAGACCAAGCAGAGGGTCTGCTTTGCACCATGACTATCACCAGAGGAAGCTTTGTTGGTTTTCGTTGGAAGAATCTAACTTTCTCATGACTTATGATCCTTTGTGTCTCCAGAAAATGAGCTGAGGTTTAATTCCAACATATTTCAGTCTCATTTCTTGTATCCGAAGGACAAATCGAACCAATAGATGAGCAGGATTTGAAAATGAGAAGCAACAGCCACCCTTTTAAACCCTAAAGTAGGATATTTTATTGAATTATTGTGATATTTTTCCCTCTTCCACTGTCCTCCTCTTCCTCACTCACTTCCCCCTCGTCCTCGCTTCCCCCCTCAGAGTCTCTCTGGCTCCTGTCTCTTCCCTTCCCCTCTGGACAGGCCCGGATCATGAGGATTACAAGGGTTTTGTGTTACAGCGGATAGAAAGATGAGGAGGAGGAGGAAGAGAGATAAAGAGGAGGGAAAGTGGATGAAGAGGAGGAGGAGGAGGAGGGCAGGAACATGTTTGTACAGGCGAGAGAGGAGGAATAGAGGGGGAGGAACTCCAGGGATTCTTGTTCCTCTTTCAGTACTGGAGTTTTTCCTCTCTCTTTCAGCCTCCCTCAGCTCCCATAAACCGCTGAGAGGACCTCATTATGGGAGTCGAGTCTGTTCTCGGACTCTCCTCTCAGACTGGAAATACAACACCGGACACACCCCTCGCTGTGGGAGTCAATACACACACTCACCCTGTTAGCCTTCCCAGGTGAATTAGCATTCTCTCCTCTCTTCACATTAAATTGTATTTGCATTGGCGGAGCCTCGACGCTGGTCTCAGTCTGAGGGATTAGGCTACGTTCACAACACAAGCCTCACTGTTCATATCTGCTTTGGTTATCTCGTCACTTCACATTCATAAGTACAGAGACCTGTATCGAATATCAGCAGGCATCAACACATCCATGCCTTTTTGTCATCAACATCAACAAAAAAGCACCATGTTTGTGCGACAACTCAAGTTCAAACCAAAGTGGACAAGCTAGTAGCGAATATGCATGACATTTAGCTCTGGAGGACGTTTTTGTTCACCTGATGAATTTATGTCCTATTTTCACTTTGGCTGCCAGTTATTTTCAGAATTAGTCCATTTATCTTAAAACATTGTGGAAAAATGTGGATCATAATTTCCCAGAGCCCAAAATAAAATCTGCAGATTTCTACTTTTATCCAACCAACAGTCCAAAAACTCTTCATTTACTCTGATAAACAACACAAAAAACAACAGCAAATCTTTACAATTCAGAAGCTGGAAATGACAAATGTTTGACATTTTTGCTTAAAGATGACTAATAGAAAATCAAAATAGTGGCCAATTCATTTTCATCCAATCGAAAAATCGATGCAGCTCTAAAATTAACTCTCCTCTAAAATTAACTCTCCTTCTTGCTCTGGTTTGGTCTCCACCGCCTCTTTAGAAAAATATTTGGTCCTTTTGCTGCCAGATTGAGTTTTCTCTGCTAGAACAATGAACTGATGACACTAAAACATTTTGTAAAGCTTAGAGTCGTAATATTCCTCCGAGCTGATCTGCATGAAACCGCCTGCAGATTTCAGTAATTCTCAACCATCTCAGAGTTCATGGTGTGCAATGTTTATTTTTTTATGTGATTTAATAGAAATTAGCAATGATTTTATTTGTGATTGAGTTTTGAAAACACTGACAGTCGAATAGATTAGCGAACATAATAATTGATGCTTTAAACAAACGGTACAGAAAAGGATTTAAACTTATGGGGCTCTACTTATTTAGATCTTGTCTGAATGCCATATTTGTTTTCTGCTGCCGAGCCATTGATTGGGTTTTGGGTAAATATCATTTTTCATAAGTAATCCTCCTGATAGATTTGACCTTTCACTGTCTGAGGTGGATTAATATGTCCTGTCTGTCTGATCCTGCTTGATTTAGTCTGCCTGGTACGCTGCATTAGTCGATGAGAATGTGTGCCTGATTATTTTCTTGCTCAACATTTAATGGGACCTTGCAGCTCCCAGTGGAAACCAGTGAGGTGTGGCTGAACAAAGGCATGTAAAGTTTACTTTGTAAAGTTGTGTGCAAACTTTTTCCTTGTCTTTTATACGTTTAATATCTTCAGATAGCATGACTAAAGTTTTGTGGTGCTTCCTTATTATATTTATCTATAAATGACAATACTTTGTGGTGTTTATGGTAGTCAGTAGCCCTTTTTAGATCGCACAATAGCGCCGCAACGAGGACCCTTCTCCACGCCACCTTTGTCTATTTACAGAAAACAAAACATGTGCATAACGACGCTTCAGTGTGTGATGTCAGACAGCATGCCGGCGTTAAGCAAAAGAGGTATAACACAGCATCGTCTGCGTAGAGCCGCGCTTTGTAGACAGTGAACCATAGCATATCTGTTTGTGTGTTTGTTGGTTTGTCAGCAGGATTACACAAAAACTCCTGAATGGATTTCCATAAAACTTGCTGGGTGGATGGGTCTTTATTTTTACTTTCTTTAAAACTGTGACCGTTTTTCTTTAATTTCTTTTCTGGGTCTTCATGAAAAAGATCAGGCATATTTGTTGTGGATCCAAATAAAAATCGGGATCCACCAGATTTGAATGTTTTCATAGGCCTGGAAATGATGGTTCCAGGGCTGTGAGTTTGATTTATCTTCAATGAATTATTTCTAGTTTGAAATTATTAGAAAAAATCCTTTCTATCCTTTCACATCTCATCTGGGGATCATTTCGTTTATGGGGGCAAAGACCTAAACAATTTGACAAATCCATTAATATATGTTGTTTTCTGCTCTTTATTAAACAGATAATATTAAGAATTTGATAAACTGTTCGGATGTTGGCAGAAGATGGTGTTTGATTTGGACAATGACCTTAATATTCAGCTGATATCTGTTCCACATTTTACTGAGAGTATTCACAGAACTCTGAGTTTATAATGAGAATATTGACAACAGGAGTGAAAGAATGAATTCAGAGTAAATGGACCAATAAAACCCAAAGAAAGAGGAGAGAGTTTGGCTCTGAGTCAACTCCACTGACCGAGGCGGAGGCAGCCTGCCATGCCTCGGCGTGTTAATTATGTAAATTGGTCATTAGGAACCCTTATGGGGGCCAGAATAAAACTACACACACACACACAGACACACACACACACACAGACACACACACACACACACACACACACAGACACACACACACACACACACAGACACACACACACAGACACACACACACAGACACACACACACACAGACACACACACACAGACACACAGACACACACACACACAGACACACACACACACAGACACACACACACACACACACACAGACACACACACACAGACACACAGACACACACACACACACACACACACACACAGACACACACACACACACACAGACACACACACACGCACACACAGACACAGACACACACACACAGACACACACACACACACACACACACACACACAGACACACACAGACACACACACACAGACACACACACACACACACACACACACACACACACACATGCAACTGGCTGCAGAAAATTAGGGCAGTAGAAGAAGGAAAACTTTTCCTTCATCAGAAAAATGTCGTTGTGGAAGTTTTCCTGCAGATGACTGAAATCTGGCAAAAGAAATCTCCACATGCTGCCAAGCAGTTGAATCAATATGATCAGAAACAGCATTTTGGTGTAAAAGCTGGGCTTTGTTACTGACGACAGCATCACCACAGACATTTCCTCCACATTGTCTCACTTTCATTTTAGTGTTTGTTGAAATATGTTGAATAGAAACACAGATTGAAGTCTAAAGGAAGGACTGCAGCCTTCGGTTGTTTGTCTCGCCAACAGCATTTTTAGGAACGTTTATCAGGATCACACTCCTCAGTTGTTCTGGAGAACCTGCAGCCAGTCACAGTCCTGGTTCCATAAGGGCCGAGGGGCTGCTCTACTTCTGCTGCCTGGACTCCCTCGGGGTCGATGGCGGTCGATCCTGTTTTCTGCTGGAAGGGCAAGGAGCTCGCAGTTTCACCTCTGAGTTAGCTGCTCTGCTACTAGCTGCTTTTTAAATATCCTTGTTGTGGGTCGCATCCATAAGACGTCGTCCCAAACGTCACAGTCCCTTCCTGCCCTGACGCCAGACGACTGTTTGTCGCTGTTACCACCTCTGAGTCTTTAAATTTGACAGTTTTCAGCCAAAACAAGAGTTAAATTCATGTAAAATAAACTTTTTTGTTTGCTGAAGCTGGTCTTATTCATACCATAAACACATGTAAGGTTAGTTTGAGGCTATTTGCAGCACTTGGTGGATCTTAATGACTTAGAGTTTCAGAAAAGCTTCCTTAAGCTGTTTTTTTTTGGGCTCGTCAGCTTCAGTGGTCTCCGTCTCAGGAAGCAGTAATTACCCCCCCGCTGGTTCCAGCGCTCAGACTCCGTCTCGATGAATGGATCTGTCAGGTCAGGACTTTTGCATTGTTCTACATTTTAATCCTGTATCCTGTTTCTTTTGCTAGGTTCACCTCCTACAATCCTCACGTCTCTTTTTCCTCAACATTCGTGCGTCCATCTGTTTTCTGTTCATCTCTTCTCCGTCTGTCTCGCCCCCCCCCCCGGCTGTCAGACGACTGAAGTGATAAGAAATGGCGGCAGCGTCGGTCGAAACAGATTGTGCGTTGGCTGGGTTGTCATCTCGCTGTCGCTGTCAGACGTCCCGAATCCCCCGTAGAGCGCTATCATGCTGATCTCTCTGTCTTTTGGTCGCAGCGATCTGATGGACAGGGAGAAAGAGACAAAACCCAGCAGAGACAGTCTCATGTCAGATACGTCAAACGGCGGTTTATTGAGGAGAGACGACCCCCACAGAGTCCAGGACAGGCTCTGCTCGACAAACACCACCTCTGACCACTCAGACGCAGCCGCCACTCTTTAAAACCTGTTAACACCCGACGACGACACAAAAACAGTCGATTTCTCTCCTCCGGAGTTCATAACCTCAATCTCTCCGGCTTCTTTTTATGTTATTCTGAAGTTCAGCGGTGCAGAAATTCAAGTTCCATATTTAGGGGAGGAAAAAGTCAGAAGGGGAGGATTATCATTTTAATTCAAAAGGCCCAGCCATCAAGTCAAATCATTTGAGTCAGATGAGTCCCTGCAGAGCAAGTTTAATGGAAGTCAGAGATCTGCTCCGCACCGTCGCACAAACACAACAACTTTTACACTCTTCTCAATCTGACTGGTTATTTTTGTCATTAAGGGGGATAATAGACATGGAAATGTGTAGTTTGTTTTCAGAGAGCTTACAGATACAGACGAGAAAACATATTTCTTCAGATTATACGGAGATGAGATCCACAAAGGTTTTACCTTCATGACCTTCCTCATCGCTGCATCTCATTGAGGCTGTTTGCACCACGTTTCACCGTTTGTGGTGATGTGCAGGAAAGAATCCAAAGAATCTCCGTGTAATCGAGTAGTGAAGAGTAATCCAACGTGACACTAAGAGACTAAAGGTCCAAACTCAAAGTCTTAATGTTCACACAGACTTCAGCTACGAAGTCTAGTCTTTATTTTCAATATAGCTCATAAAAACTTGTTTCCACGTAGGAATCCTGGAGTTACTGGTTTACTAGTTTGTGTTTTACTGGAGGAAATGGGACAAGATCAGTCGCCTGCTTCCCCGGCTAGTATAGAAATAAACTGTCTGCCTAATCAGCCGAGAATACATTTAGTATTTTATACTAAACAAGCAGCTTTTTAACGTGTATTTATGTCTAACTGATGATAAGTTTAAAGAGGTTTTTAGTGTATAAAAACTGCACCTCTGCACACTCTTCAAATAAAAAATAGAAATAACAAAAGCTGCACACGTCTGCAAATTAAATACATTTTACCAAAAAAAGTTGATATGTTTTGGACATTTTTGTTAAAAATGTTGTTTGACTTGAATCCATGAGAACTTCTTCAATCATTAATGAAAGATAATGATTATTTATTATTAATTATGGTATATAATGTCTATGAGCCCAGTGCAGTTTGAATTATATCAGGTGATGCTTCATCGCTATAGGCAACAGAAGCAGCAGCTCCTCCTCCTCCTCCTCCTCCATATCTTTCCATCTGACCTGTCTATCACTCTCTTATCCCTCGTTCCCATCTCTGCTCGCTTCGTTTCCTATGACGGTAACCAGACAGAGGGATGAAGGGAGGAGGAGGAGGAGGAAGGAGGTTCAGGAGTGGAAGAGATGGTGAGAGATAGTGAAAAGGCTGAGGGACAGGTAAGAGACAAAGACATGAAATTAAACTCAGAGTGAACAAAAGTCAGACGGGGGGAGGAGGAGGGGAGACGCTGACGAGTGTATGAGGAGGAGAGATGAGGTTGAGGGGTGAGGAAGGGTAAGTAAAGGGTGAGGAAGGACTGAAATGTATTATAGAGCTTTTTTTCTTTTCTTTTTCTATGTATCTCCTGACCTCAGATGTTTGCTATTTGACTGATCCTGATTCTGATCCTGGTTCAGTCCATTTTCATCAGCAGCTCTCTGTTCACCAACCAGAGCTTTGCAATATTTTATTTCATTTGTAAATAGCTGCTTATTTCAAACAAGACTTAACATTTTAGATTTCTTGGGTTAAATGAAAAATATTGTTTTTTGTTCGTGAAACTCCAGCATTTTAACACTAGTGTTGGATAATCAAAAACCTGTGAATAATTTGATATTTTTAAGTTATCTTTTAAGTAAAACTGACAATTTTCTGGCCAAATGTTTGTCTGAGTTTGTCTGACAGTTGGAGAAAACCTTATAATATAATATAATATTAAAAGATTCTATTTTTAGATAGTTTCGTCTCGCTGCTCTTCTGTTTCTTTCCTCGTTTGCTGGTTTTCCTCCTGACCAGCTTTTAAAGACTCGTTTGTCTCTCTGGGCACAAAGAAGAGAAACAACATATAAAGATGAAGGGAAAAATAAGAGGCGGAGGAGGAGGAGATAGGTGGAAAAAATGAAAGAGAAAATCAGGAATAAGGAGTAACCTTTTCCTCCATAATTGGATTTTGACTCCGGTTCCACCTCTGAAGACAATAAATCAGACTGAGGCTGGAGAAAATGACCAATTCCTCTTCCTCTCTCTCGATAGGTTAGTGGAGGCTCAGACTCTGGGACACGGATGAAAAGTTCATAACACACACAGTCGATACACACAGTTATTTATAGCCCTGCTGTTATTATAATTACACAGCGGCTACATGATATAGATTTTATAAATTTATGATGCAGCACAAAGAATCGTAGCTCCGGTTTGTTCTGTGTGTGCAGCTAAACTCTGGAGTGTGTGTCTGTTTGTCAGCATCTCTGTTTGTCGTATGGTGACGCCATAAAGATGCAGACCGCCGCGCCGTTAGCCCGTCACGCTCAAATGAAGGATTCATGGCGTCGATTCACCGTCTCTTCTTCCTGGAATAATTTACAGAAGGAACAGAAACTGTCAGAAGTCGTTACTTTGGGGGAATTTTAGTCTATTTTTAAAGATCGATAAAATATTAGTTTTTGTCAATAGGATTGATTTGAAATCGTTTTTGCATTTGTTCTTAATTAGTCCTTAATTTTATTGTATTTATTCACTTTTTGTCTATGAAAGATGTTTAATTTTCACTCTTATAAAAACGGTTTTTAATCTCAATGAGGACTCCATCCACACTGGGGGAAACTTGACCTCCTTGGTGGATCTTAATGAGAAAATCGGTCATATTTAGGATTAATCTATGAGTTTGTGTGATTTAATGCAGATCCCAATAAAAATCCAGATCCACCAGATTTAAATCCAGTGACCTTAAATTCTGGTTCCAGGGCTGTGAGTTGGATTTTGGATTAAAGCTTGATTGAATAACAATATTATCTTGTATTTTTTCACATGGACACATAAAATATGTCGAGTCTCTGCGAGGAAAACAAAACTGGTTTGAATTAGTCTGACAGTTGGAAGGAAGCGTTGGTTTCTTCCATCAGAGATAAAGGCAGAGAAGAAGAAACAGACCGACAGATAGCAGCGAAGCTGGAAGGACTTCAGCTTCACACCAGTGAAGTGTTGAAAGAAAATCTGCCTGGTTTGTTATCAGAGAGGCTGAGAAGTGATGGCAGGAGGGATGATGGAGGAGGAGAAGAGCGACGGGCAGCATTACAAAGACACCACTTTTTCTGATATTAATCTTTTCATTAGGATTTTCCTCTAAAAACTCTCCAGAAAACAAACTTTGGTTGAAAAAACCTGATCATTTGGATGCGTTGTTGCATTCAAAAACGTGGGATATTAAGCTGTTCAAACCCTTAAAATGAACTTGACTTTCCTAAAGCTGTTTAACTGTCGCAACGAGACAATAAAGACAGATATTAAAGAGTAGCTCCCTCTATAGTTTGCTCCTGCATAGATATTATGTAATGGTCCATATTGAAGATAACTGTCGGATAAGGAAGAGCAGTAATGATATGATATATGAAATCCTCAGCAGTAGAAGTAATAATCCAGCTGTTATCGCTGCCGAGTTGTAGAGGAGACCTGAAGGAGGAAGTTGATATTAAAAGACCCCGTGGCGCTTTGTATCCGTCTCTCTTCATATTCCAAATCTTCTCAATAATACAGCTTTATTATTAAAGATTATTAAAGTGATGCTTCTCTCTGCTGCTGCTTTTAGTCGCTGTGGCGACAAACTGAAAACCAGACGTAAATGGGACAAAACGAACTTTTAAACGACTGGAAATCACATATTATAATAAAGAATAGACAATCTAAATATTTAATATTTTTATCTCACATCCATGATTACAGTTTAATTTACAATTCTATTACAACCATATCAAGTTCATTTAAGATAAGATAAGATATCCCTTTATTAGTCCCACAGTGGGGAAATTTACAATATTGCAGCAGCACAGTGTACAAAAAAAACACGGCAGGAGGAGGGGAAATAACATTTTTAAAAATACAATACAATAAAGGAGGGGGGTAAAGTGTCTCAACAATATTTCACAGTACTATTAGAAAAAGTGTCTCAGTAATTCACACAAGTACTACTAATTGTTTGGTCTACTGGGAGCAGTGCTGATTGTACAGTCTAACAGCTGCAGGAAGTTAAGTCACTATTTTATCATGTTTATGTTTAAATTTTGTATCTCAAAATCCTAAATGAAATCTGATTACTAAGGTATAGTAATCTGATTACATCACATAAAAATGAATGTGCTGATTTGACTGTTCTGTTCATTAAAGACACATTAGATATTATATACTGTATATAATGTAATCAACGGAACTCATTCGTCCTTTTTAGTAGTTTTATTGTGTCATGTATTGTCATGTATTGTCTTGTATTGTCTTGTATTGTGTAATGCTGAATCTCTGCTGGTGTTTACAGCCACAGCCACAGTGTTGTGTTTATTTCAGTGCTCTCTGTATAACCTCTAGACTTCTGCCAAAAATCCCACGTTGGTTCATATTTAATTCATATTTCATGATGCAAGCAGTTCTGCCCACCTCTCCGAGGGGTCTGCAGCTCCTACACTCCCATCAATGTGCTGCTTTCTCTCTCCTCCCAGCCACTTGTCACCTCCTCTCTTCAGTTTAGCTTTTCATGTGGAGACCCCCCCCCCCCCCCCCCCCCTCCTGTTTCTCCTGGAGCAGAGGTCTTCAAAGAGAAGCCGATGCTTTTTCTCTCCTCCTCCTCTTCTCCTTCGCTCCTAGCTCGTCTTCACTGACCTCCCTCTTAGAAACCCTGCAGACTATCAAAGAGAGAAATGTTGTGTGTCTCTATAATTTCAGACAAGAACGAGTCCATTGAAGGACCAGTTTTAGTTTTTGCACACAAAAAAAGAAAAAAGGGAAAAATCACAGATTCAATCTCACAGACAGCAGAGAAAGAAAATGGACTTAAATAAATCCTCATAAGGCTTCAACTAATAATCAGTTTATTTGTTTTGTCTGTGTGAAAAATGTCATGACGGTTTCTCACAATGCACCGATATGTGTTCGGTTTTTATTTTATAAGGCCAACGGTCCAAAACACAAATATTTAAAATGGCATCATGCAGAGAAAACTCTCATTTGTGAAGCTAGTGCCAGAAAACACAAGAGAAAAATGGGGAACATGAATGAAAATCAAATTTTAACGTCGATCCATGTAGCAGTCGGATGATATTATGGTTTGAACTGAAGGAGCAGACTCAACACTGTCATCCCCAGACTGCCTACAAATCAGTATGGGAGGAAATTAGTTTTATTTGTCTCAAAGTAAGCAATCGAAAGTAGTATTTTCATATCAGAACCAACAAAAAAGACAAGATAATTAGTGGTTTATTGATCAATTGAAAAATTGTGGTCTATTATATTTGTTTGCCTACTAAGGTGCTGAATATTCCATCAGAAAGGTTCCTCTATTCCAGGAACGATCTCCTCCATCCCTTCATATGCAGATATTTGTTCACCTGTGGACATAAAGACACAACATATTGTACATTTTTATTTATAACTGCGATGCCAGGAGCCACCAGCTTCAATGCACCTGACCCCAAAGCCTTCCCCTGTAGGTGGTCGGCCCACAAGGCAGTGACTCCATGAAGTTAAGGCCGTCCCCGTCCGAGCCCCATGGTACCAGGGTCTGGTCTCTCTGACCCAGGAGAGGTGTAACAGCTCCTTTTTCATCTACTCACTGAGGTCTTTGAATCGCTCTTAGTCTGAGGAGCCTAACTTATGTTTGTGCTGTCGTGACTCTTCTATGGAGTCGGATTCATGTTGTTGTTGTTTTTTTCACTTAAATCTCATAACTTAATAATTCACATACAGCCTTATTCTACCTAAATGTCAATGATTGCAGCACAGTGTGACTCAAAAAGATAATGGAATAAAATGGACATGACAAGTACCTGCCAAACAACCAAGAAAAACTCATTAGGAACAATGAAAGGAAAAGGAAAAACCACCCAAGAAGGGAAACCGTAGGTGGTGGAAGCCAACGACAGATCCCACTGTGGGCAGCAGTAAAAGGAATGGTAATATGGACAATTACATTAAATAATAAAACAGATGTGATGACATGTGGGGGGAAAGATGGGACTGTGACCAATGCTCTTTAAACTCCATCCACGTACAAAAATATATACACCCATTTCAAACAGCGCTTCTGTCGACACCCACATACTTCCATGCATCCTTTACGTCGACACTGACACATCCACCAGAGGGCAGTGAAGAGTCTAAAGTTTCGACAAACATCGTGACAAACATCGTGACAAACATTGTGACAATGCATCGTGACGTGTCCGTAAACATTTGTCGTGTCTTGTTTGAGTTATGGCCACACTGCCCCCGATGTTCCGGTGGTACTGCTGTGTTTCATTCGTACATACAACCCTTAAGAAATGTTGGTTTTTCTGTAGATGGATATACATATTTGGTGTTGGTGATGGTGGCTGATGACTCTGTTGAGACTGATGAAATGATGACGCTGGTGAATCAGCGATGATTGTGTAGTTATGATATACATTTTCATGTCCTTGTCACCTGACTGCATTGTCTGCAATAGCCCAATATTCAGTTTTTACATCACAAATACTTTGTTTGCTTTACTTATTATCAGATTATTAGTCATTTTCCAGGTGCGTAACGTGTGTTGAGTGAAAGGTGAGGAAGAATCGGATGAGATGAGGTGAGACGGTGAAGTTAAAGAGGCAAAATAGGAACTGTATAACCAAAAAAACAAGCATTTCATTCACACATGGTGGGTTTACATGGTGGCCCCCTAAAGATCTGGTCTTGGAGTGGCCCCTGGTCTTGACCAAGTATAACAGGAAAGAGCAGAGGTAGTCATAACATCCTTATTGTACATGCTGTTCTTAGATTACCCAGGATAACCTCACCTCTGTAAGACACACCATCCTCTCTTCTGCTACTACATTTAATTCACCTTTCCATCTTATCTGCTGTCCTATATTCATTATCACACACACACAGACACACACACACCCTCTACAGTGGGCAGTGGTGTAATCAGTGCCTCATATTGTAACAAGAGATTAGCCCTGCTCAGCTGAAAATCACAGTCTGCCCTGTCAGATAGCTAGTAGCACTGCTATGGCTGTAACATAGAAAAGTGCTACCTGGGCTGTCTGTGACTAACCTCGCCATAATTGGCTGCTTCTGTCATGCTATCAGACTTCACAGCAGCTCTTTTTATAATTACTAGGACACTGTAATAACTGAGCTTCAGCTCCACTGACCTGCAGTGTTGTGGTCCTTCAAACC
This sequence comes from Chaunax sp. Z400, assembly GCA_037577475.1. Lineage (NCBI taxonomy): Eukaryota > Metazoa > Chordata > Actinopteri > Lophiiformes > Chaunacidae > Chaunax > Chaunax sp. Z400. The sequence goes on from CM075204.1 coordinate 20,756,008, forward strand.
AGGCGGCCATGTCTGCTGCTAAACTGGTGGTTCTGCTCATTATGTGAAAATTAGTGAAAATTCAGTCGTCATCTACTCAAATCTACGGTGATGGAAAGTCGTGGTGATGTTTCTTAGTCCATGAAACAACTAAAGAAGATGGAGACTTGTTTTAAAATGTAAAAGAATGGCTAATAAAACGAACATAAAACGACTCCATGAAGCTTAAACTGTGTTATTAAAGTCACAAGAAGAGCTGAGATCCCAAATAAATATGAAAAGACGTTATTTAAACCTGTTTTCCCATCTGCAAAGGAGGTTATGTTCTCACCTGTCCGATGGTTGGTCGCTCAAAAAAAAGTTAGAATTTCACAGAAGTTATCGGAGGGGCTGGGGAGGAATCAGATCCTTTAAGATTTGGTGTAGATCCAGTTCAGGATCCGGATCAAGTTTTGTTTTATGCTCCCGTCTGTTTGTACGTCTGTCAGCTCCTCAAAAAAAAACCCGATGGATATAGTTCAACATTTCACACATGCTTTAAAAGGTGTGCATCTCATAATTAGTTTCTTCATTTTCTTAATTTTTTTTGCACTTTTAGGCACATTTGAGCTTCCATTATATGATAGAGGTTGTGGTCTTTTCACATCAGCGCAAAACACAAATTTTCTACTTTTTTTTTCTTCAGATTTGAAATTTGTTTTTTGTTTTTTACATTTTCCCTTATTATGCAAAACTACTTAACCCATATCTACAAGCCTGGATGGATAAATAACCCTGTTACAGACAAGAACACATTAAATTTCCAGGCAGGATCAGAAAAAGTCTTCAAATCGGGAGACGACATCCGGTCTGTGAGCTCCGTAGACTCTGAGAAGAGGACCAGATCTCCTGACACGTGTATAAAACGTCACACTCTACGCCGACGATGCTGTGTCATACCTCACACCTCTTTAGCTCACAGAACACACACTGGAGCGACGTTACGCCTCCATTCGTTTGTTCAGTGTAAAAAATCACATGCAGTGAGGAGAAGGTTTCTCTGTTCCTTCCTTGTGGAAACAGCCACAAGGCTGCTTTAGCATTTTGTTGGCTTGTTGTTTGGGGAAGAGGCTGATGTTGTGTAGAGTTCTCTGCACACACACACACACACACACACACACACACACACACACACACACACACACACACACAACCTGCAGAGGGCTATCTAGCTGGCTCTAAATGCACTCTGCATGTTAATAATGTGGATTTCACCCTCATATAATGAGCTGGGCTTCCTGTCGATATGTGTGCGCATGTTTCAACTCACCTACAGGTGTGTTTATGTGAGACAGTAAATGTGTGCAACTTTTAATTCCCGTTAATCCTCCTCAGTTTCCTCGGCTCTAAACCAGGGTCACACCTTTATCACACATTGTGTGTGTGTGTGTGTGTGTGTGTGTGTGTGTGTGTGTGTGTGTGTGTGTGTGTGTGTGTGTGTGTGTGTGTGTGTGTGTGTGTGTGTGTGTGTGTGTGTGTGTGTGTGTGTGTGTGTGTGTGTGTGTGTTTACCTTCAGTTCCTATTCAGCCAACTCCCCAATGACGCCAATAGTTTTAACAAACAACATATTGTCCTATGATGTTGATACCGAAGCCTTACTAAAGACGAAGTCTGTGTGTGTGTCTGTGTGTGTGTGTGTGTGTGTGTGTGTGTGTGTGTGTGTGTGTGTGTGTGTGTGTGTGTGTGTGTGTGTGTGTGTGTGTGTGTGTGTCTGATTGTGCCAGAAAGTTTGGAACCGTTCAGAACATATCTTCCAACAGTCCTGTTCACATCTGTTGAGCCTGGTTCCTGCCCCACATGGTTTTGCTCTGTCTGTATCCGTTCCACAGAAGACATACAGAAGCCTCCATCAGTATCTGTATACGTTTTTAATGTAGAGCATAAATCGGCCTTACATTTCGTAAGATAATGGAAGTTTGTTGACTTAATTCACGAGTTTTTTGTCAGCACTCTGCAGGTAGCATCCAATCAGCTTGTGGGTTTTGTTTGTTTTGTTTTTTTTACCTCTGTTTTATATTATTTTACAGTTGATAGACAAACTATGTAAGACAGTAGTGAACTCAAAATATGTAACATATTTACAGTTTTAGCAAAGCTAAAAGCTTAAATACTTCTTCGTAAAAAGTCGTCAAATGATCTCATCTAATCTGTGGCTCTGGTTTAAAAGTATAAAGTCTAAAGTCTTTGTGGCGTTTACCCAGAATGCACCCCTCAGTAGTCTAATACAGCGGTAACAGCTCTCTGCTCCTGCTAAGTACACATTGGTATGCCTGCTGTTGTGTCTCTGTTGTCTCTTCTGGCTGTGTGGAGGTGTGTGTTGTCAGCCCTGAGGGAGACACACACCGTTTATTATGTCCAGTTTGTGAGATGAAGCAGTGGAGAGTTCAGGAGTCTCTGTTTCCCAGCGTCTTCTCTTCTTCATCATCATCATTCAGCCTGAGCTCAACAACATGGACTTCACCATCTCCAGCTGCATTAATCATGTGTTGACTCACTCGAATAACACAGCGCATGATAAATTGTAGCAATATGCTATCGCTACCACCGGAGGATATCATATTACGGCTAGTACAGACTCACTCCACCCGTCTCTTTAATTCACCGTCTGTCATCATAACTGCAAAATACTTATGTTTGTATTTCTTAGTGTGTTGATATTTCAATAAGTCAGTTAAGTAAATATAGTTATTTGTCTTTATGCTATATGACACCTAGTCTGTCAGACGACATGAGTTCGTCACTGGTTCACACAAACTTTTAGTAGCAGTTTCTCTGCTTGTTATTTCACTCTGTATAACGTCCGTCTGATTGGTCAGTCTGTGTTGATAAAGAAAAGTAGAACAGCACTATTCTGGCTCCTTCATTTAGGTCTGGAGCTCCACAACTTCTCTGCCAGGTGTTACTGCAGTCGCTAACCTGACCAGCTGTACACTGACCATGAGGAGCATCTGCTTCACACACAGCTACCTGCTCCATAATTCATGTCTCCAGTGTCTGCTGTAGTCTGCAGCTTTATCTATGTAGATTTTCCGTTCAGAAATCAAAAGTGCATTAAGTGGGAGAAGCAAATAATGATTCTCAGGATGAATTCATGTCTGCTAGACGTTTAAGTTAAACAAATTTTCATGGCAGAAATAAAAAAAAGTTTTAAAATATCCCTGGAAATTCATGCAGCAGCATCGTCTCTTCTGCTGCTTCTGCAGAGCTAAAGAACACTTGAATGAATCTGGGGAGACGCCTCATCTCAGCCAAAACTCCCTGAGCGCCAACTGAAACCGGAACGAGCTGAAAACAAACGCAAATGCGACGTCTTTGCTTGTAACTCTGCACGACGTCTCTGTCAGCCCGTATGTGTCCGATGTGGATTACAGACTGAAATAGATATGAACAGCCACCCAGAAAAACTAGGTGTGATCAGCTGTTTGGAGCATGAAGGCTGCAGTGTGTTGAAAGGCTCGCAGTTTTACTAAATCAACCGCAGCAAAGCTTCCCTCCAGGGAAATTCAGCTTAATAAACATATATCAGATATATAACAGATGACATAAATATATTTTACACTCATACTGCTGTGATACTTCATTCACATTATAATGTTAATTATCATTTAAACTCGATGGATGGATGGATGGATGGATGGAGCGAGCTAAGACAGGTCAAATAGCACCATCACATGACAAGAAATCACAGTAACAAGTTTAGATTAATGGGACAAAAGGCTTGAGTTTGATCTGGGCCTGCAGATCATTCCCTGACCGAGGATCATCACCAGAACAGCCATGTTTTCTCTGATCTTCTCTCTCTGGTGCTTTAAATTGAAGCCTTTAGTGGAACCCAAGATTAGGACTTCAAAGTAAAAATACAAACAGATAAAAAAGAAAAGATAACAGTATGTCTTTCTTCTGTCCTATCCCGCCCTCCTACCGTTTCACACTTTTTTTATTGGATAAACTGCATTTCTAATCAGATAAAGTCCATTTTGGTGTTTATTCATTCTGATTTGTAAATGGCTCTAGAGTTCAAACAGAAGCAGGATGGTTGTCCAACAGGCCAGAATCCTTTGAAACTCAGAGAAGCTTTTGTTGCGTCTGTATTTTAATGAGTCGGGGTGAGTTTGTTCGATGCAGCCTGACTTATCTGAGATTTAATCAGCCCAGAACGGAGGCAGGAGGAGGGAACGCTCTCTCTCTCTCTCTCTGTCTCTCTCTCTGTCTCTCTCTCTCTCTCTCTCTCTCTCTCTCTCTCTCTCTCTCTCTCAGGGTTTGTAATCAGGCTTTAAATCCTTCCATCTGAGCAGGAGTGAAGGCCATATCTCTGTCTGCTGGCTGCAGAGAACAATCCGTCTTTCTCTTTCTCGGGCACACAAACACTAAACCGCTGCTCCAACAGAGGCTGCCTTGTTAGCTGCGCGCTGGTAGAGCTAACTCTCCTCTCTTTCTATTTATGTAAAGGTTAGCAGGAGCTGCAGAGTTCTGAGAAGTTAGAGAAACTTTGTGAAAATCAAGTCAAGATAGAGAAAGAGTTGGACGGGACTCATGCATGAAACACATTCTGAGGTTTTGGCTTCTCTCCATGTGTGCAGACAGTGCTAAATATTTTTCGATTCAACTTTAAAGCATGCCGTTTTTTTTAATTAAGTGTTTTTACATTCAGCTCTCGCTCCATTCCTCCTGTTTTTATTTCCAGTGTGTGAAGAGAAGCTGGATCCTGTCCAGACATAATGACTCAACAGCTGGAGCTGCAGTCGTGGAGGCCGCTCAGCTACCGCTACTGCAGCTAATGTGTGGCCTCTTAACTAATCTGGTGTAAATAACCTGAGCTCACCTTGATCCTCCACACCTTCACACTGTCGCTGATTAGTCTGAGGTGATTTATAATCCAATTCCCCAAATACCTCCTGGTTTTCTTAAAGAAAGATAATATCTAGTTATTTTAATTTCCATTCAGGAAGTTAGGCTATAATGAAATCTTTTCATCGCATGGCAATTATCAGCATGTTGTTTGAATTCACTCATGAAGCAGTAACTTTGGGTAATGAGCTCACTAAAAGCCTGTGGCAGCTTTAATGCAAAAATCTCTATCAGCCATCAAAAAGTCATAGATTGCAAACCCTTATAAATCACATGCAGGCATTCAAGTCGCTTGTTATGCAGCATTAATGCAGGTCTGGAGGAAAGAGAGCGACAAGTTGTGAATTATTGAAGGCACCATTAGGGAATTGTTCTTCCTGAATGGGAGTGATGCCTTCAGGTACATCTAGAAAGGCTGCCTCAAATGAACTATTGCCCATTTGGACTGGGGTTATTCTCAAGCGGAGCTGGGTTGAGTTTAAGATGACCAGTGATTTAATCCCGTCCATTTCATCCCCAAACTCCAGTAATAACTGCAGTGATGTTCATTCATCCGTTTAGCTTGCCTGCCTCGAGCCCATCCCTCCACGAAGTTTCATAGAAATTGGTTCAATAGTTTTTACAGAATTTAAAGGAAATGGGGGGGAAAATTTCCTGGATCCACCCCAAAATATAACAGGTTAATCTTCGGCCCATGCCTGACCGTTTCGCCACATTTCGCTGAAATCGGTCGAGAATCTTTTGTTTAATTCTGTCAACAAGCAAACAGATAAACAAACATTGATGTAAACATAACCTTGCTTTTCTATTAGTTCAACATTAAACTTTGAGTTTTGTGAGAAAATATATGTCAAACAATCTTCTTGCTAATCTAATTCTAACTTTAGACAGAGAACAGGAAGTTAAGGCAAAGCTAACGTCGCTCATTTATTAGTTTGACAAACACAAAACAGAATATCTTATCATATCTTAATGACTCAGGAACCAAAATACTAAATGAAAATAAACTTAAGATGCCTGTTTCTAGAGCCATTCACTGATTAGCCGCCCATATTACAACTTTAGCCCTGTTGAGGAATGCTCAGTTAAGCTAGCTCTGCTATAACACACAATCAGCCATTTAACATTTTATTATACAAAAACTACATGGTTGATTTTCACGAAACGTGTTGGGACGTTATTCTACATCTCTTCAAAAACCAATGGAACAGAATTCAGTCAAATTTTACACGTGTTGTAGGGACTATAAAGGTGTGCATCTCATTATTGGTTTCTTCATTTTGCTTATTTTTTATGCATTTTTAGGCACATTTCAACTTCGGCGATTTTCATATTCTACGATAATTCTGCTATGATAGAGGTTATGATTTATTCATATTAGCACAAATTGTTTTCTGTGTTCTTTGACACAAAATCTCTAGTTTCACTTACTTAAACATTGTGAAATTTCTATCAATTATACATAAACTACTTGGCAGACTTTCATGAAACTGGATGGAAGAGTCTGTGCCAAAGAAGGAATCAATGAATTCTGGAGTAGATCCAGATAAAGGGGAATTGCGAAAACCCTGAGGGCAGCCATGGATTAGGGTGACTGTTGGGTAAACAGTATCTCCACCAAGGCCCTTCTAGTCATTCAGTTAATTTTCATCAAATGTCGAGGCGTCTGCAGCCAACCAGTTAACGTAGTTTCACTGGAAATACTTAGTAGGTGTTCTTTATCAGGAGTTATTGGACTCCCTGCAGCCAACTGGAATAGAGCATTACCCAGATTATGATATTATTTATGTTGCATTACAGTATGTGCGTCCAAACCGTGGGGAGTCGTGTGTTTAATTTAAGCGAAAACCAGCAATATTTTAGTGATCTTCGACTCAGAACACCTGCCGAGTTTTTTATTTTTTTATTTTTCGGTTTGCCTTTAAATCAGCCTCATGCAGAGCCTCTCAAGTGTAGGGAAAACATCCATCATGTCATCTTCAGGACTTAAAATGAGTTGCTGTGAGCTCTCCGTATGCTCTGATAGTTACTCCAATGTGTGGTGAATGCAATCCGTCCGACGTGAACCCTGAGTGTTTTAAGTTAAACTGGAAATGCTGCTTATATATGAGAGATGATTAAAACCGTAGACACTGTTGGTATGCAGGGATTCATTCACACAAGGACACACGCTCTCATCAGTGCATGTCATTGTTAGGTTAATAGATGTATGAGGATAGGAAGTGGTTGTTAATCGCTGCCTCCAACGCAGAGACACAGCCACTAAATTACATTTGCATAACACAGAATTAATCCGTAAGTAAGTTTACCGCCATGAAATGAGATCATGCTTTTTTTCTGTCTTTGTCTCATCTTCTTACTTCTGTCTTTACCTTCGCAGGAAAGTTTCCATGCATTGATGTCATATTTATTTAAGAAGATTGATTTCCCTCCTTTCAGGCAGTCCATGGATTTCAGTCCATGTCTGTCTGCTGGGAAAATAAATTTGCTCTGACTTGAGATTTAAGACCGGTAATCCATCACAGTGGACATTTCCTTCTACTTGTTTTAGATGCTGTTTGAAAGCAGGCTTCGTTTTTCAAAACTCACCACAGCGATGCGTTCAAAGACATCCAATTACCAAGTACCAAGCCATCTTCATTAGAAAACTAGCACCAGCAGAGGCAGCTCAAGATTCACGTGAAGCTCACTTCTTAAGGAAGTCTGTGGCTGCACTTCAATCTCCCTGTGGCACACCGTCCTTTTCTAAACAAATCTGTAATGGAGCTCACCTCCACAGGAGCCTGGTGCCCTCTGCTGGTAGGAGGACCCTTCCAGAGTGTCTCACAACATTATGGAAAGGTTTTAAAAGAAATTCCGGCTTCCATCCCTGTATCTGGATCTGCACCAAAATTTACAACATTTGTGGAGTGGAGAAATCTGGTCTTGAACTTTTGTCGGTACCGATGTTCGGTCCAGATTATCTCTTAACAGATCCACATCTGGTCGTGGACTATCGCGGCCGCCAGTTAATATCAAACGTGTTTGTTTGAGTTCAAATCTGGATGATTACATCAGTATTTTCTGAGCGAGAGACATCCCGGAGCAGCTGACTCTGCTGCCAGTCCAGCTAGCGTTAGCTAGCGTATTTCTGTTGACAGATGTTAAATCTCGTCTCCAGTTCCCTCTGAAGGACAGACGGCCCACGTTCAGCCTTTTCTTCAGGCCGAACACAACGGCAGCTTTGTCGTTTTGTTTACGTTGCACAGCCACATCTCGGTGTGTTCACTGTTCCTACGGGCACAAGAGTCTTATTGAAATCCTGTCGTGTGTGATGAAACATATTTTCGAATCTTGCAGACTGGGCATGTTTGTTTCTGTGGAGATTGTCCTCGATTTCAGAATCGGTTTGGATTTTAAAACTCCTGCAGAGACTTATGGGAGCGTCTTTCCAGTCATACCAGTGGTTGACTGGTGGTCATTTATAAGTGGTGTTTACTCCTCTTTGTGTTGTTGCCCTGAAGGCGTCACAGGCGTCGGTCCTCTGACAGTCCGTCTTTGTCTCCTGACACTGTTCCTGCTGGGACGTTACCCAGTGGTACACAGACACAGTGTTCTTAATAGTCCTCTCAGACCTTCTATCACAGGACTAATCCTCTTCTTCCAGGCTCTTATTTTGTCACGGAGTAATAACGTCCTCTGACATTAATACAGAACAGGGTTATAGAGTCATTTACATCCTCTCAAGTTTGCTCAACTCTTCATGTTTTCTAATTCTGCCCAGTTAGAGTCTGGTCTGTCTCTCTGGTCTGTCTCCCTCTGGTCTGTCTCCCTCTGGTCTGTCTCCCTCTGGTCTGTCTCCCTCTGGTCTGTCTCTCTGGTCTGTCTCCCTCTGGCCTGTCTCTCTGGTCTGTCTCCCTCTGGTCTGTCTCCCTCTGGTCTGTCTCTCTGGTCTGTCTCTCTCTGGTCTGTCTCTCTCTGGTCTGTCTCCCTCTGGTCTGTCTCTCTGGTCTGTCTCCCTCTGGTCTGTCTCCCTCTGGTCTGTCTCCCTCTGGTCTGTCTCCCTCTGGTCTGTCTCTCTGGTCTGTCTCTCTGGTCTGTCTCTCTGGTCTGTCTCTCTCTGGTCTGTCTCTCTGGTCTGTCTCTCTCTGGTCTGTCTCTCTCTGGTCTGTCTCCCTCTGGTCTGTCTCTCTGGTCTGTCTCTCTCTGGTCTGTCTCCCTCTGGTCTGTCTCCCTCTGGTCTGTCTCCCTCTGGTCTGTCTCTCTCTGGTCTGTCTCCCTCTGGTCTGTCTCCCTCTGGTCTGTCTCTCTATGGTCTGTCTCTCTCTGGTCTGTCTCCCTCTGGTCTGTCTCTCTCTGGTCTGTCTCTCTCTGGTCTGTCTCCCTCTGGTCTGTCTCTCTGGTCTGTCTCTCTCTGGTCTGTCTCTCTCTGGTCTGTCTCCCTCTGGTCTGTCTCTCTCTAATTGGTTTCGATGAAACGTCACAGATTGATGTCTTTTCTGTCATTTAGTGACTCTGAATTATTAATTTACAGAATGTTTAAAACGATGTTGATTTAGTGCTAAATTAAATGGGTACTGATGTGTAATCAAACCCGTTTTTGATTATCAGTAAATCATTTTCAATTCATTTGTCAAAGTTTTGATGGTTGCAGCTTCTCAGATGTGCTGATAAACTGCTTTTCACTGTATAATTAATCAACACATAATCTGCAACTGTTTTGATAATGGATCAATTATTTCAGTCATATTTCATGCAAAAATGTGAATTGGACTGGCTCCATTTTCCTAAATGTGACGATTAATATGATAAAAACATTAAATTTTAATATTTATGGTGTTTTAACTGTTGATCAGTTAAAACAAAACACATTTTTACACATTAACTTAAAAACTGAATTAAACATTTTGTTATAATTTATAAAGAAAATAGAAATGATTGTCTGATTAATCAATAATAAAGATGATAATTATTAAATACAGCCTGAAAACAGAATGTCTTCTATTTACTTTTGTTGTTTACTCATAGAACTGTTTTTTTATTAGACATACAGATAATAAATACATAAAATACATATTTAATGTGTATTTCCACTATTAACTGATATTTTCCAGACCAGACAGATTGATAAGAAACCACTGGCTCCTCTTTGTGTGTCTCTACATCATTGCATTCCTTTGTTCACTCTGGGACTGGTCGGTTGTGTGTTGGTGATCTTATCCTCGTTAGTTTTACGCTTACGACGCTCTCCTTCAGGCCTCTTCATTACCACCAGTAAGAACTCAATTTCCCCCGGGCTCTGCCAATCATAGCACCCGCATCCCTCCCAGGCCCGGCCAATCAGCTTCAATGTTCCTCCAGCCCGGTGTCATGAATGGCTAATGATGCCTGGTGGTGGGCCTGAATGCTAATGAGACGACATGACGGCTGTTCTAACTAAGCATAAACATGAAACCTGTCAGCTGATGTCAAAGATTGGAGCAAGAAAATAAAGAACTGGAGAGAAAAATGAATCAAACAGGATGTGGTTTCTATAAGATTTCACACCGCAAGACTTTGTAGCATCTCAGGGTCTTTGTCAGTTTCTGGGTGTGGTGATCCAGAATGTTTACATTCATAGGGCTCACAGAAAAGTCACTACTGTTAGGTAACAAGTAATAATGATACAGACTGAACTGAGATCAGATTCTAGCTGAAACTGTGCTGCTTCAGGGGCTGTTTACACGACAACAGTTTCACCCTAAATGAAAACTGAAATGTTCATTTACACGACGTCAGTGTTTTGGCAGCCTGAAAACGCAAACCTTTGTGAAGTGTAGTCTGTCACCGACTGTTTGGTTAGCAGACGGGGATATTTAGGTTATTCTTTTGTCCAGATATTAAATAGACCTTAGTTTAAATATAAGTTTTACCAATTTCCAAGCAGTTTAGGATGAAATGTATTACTTTAATTTTCTTTTCTTTATACGACGCCTCTGATGGTGCAGTTTCAGCAGTTTGACACGGTTTTATTCCATTTAACGTTTCACTCTGGGAGTTAAGTAATAAACATTATTCAGGCCCACATGTGGACAGACAGACATACAGAACCATGGGGGGATCTTCAGATCCGGTCCGTCCCTGAGGATCTCGTGTGTCAGAAAACCGCCTCAGTTGGAACTGGTTCCCATGTGGTCAGGATGTAAAGACAGATAGAGGAAAGGGAGACGGTCCTGAGAGACGATGTGAATCACAAAGAGAAGTTGGACAGAGAAAAGCTTAGGCAGAGAGAGAGAATCAGTCGGGCTTTATTCCCCCGGCTGCAGCTCCAGCAGACATTCCTGGGTTTAGCTTCACTCCAAACTTTTTAGCAGAGGGTCAACACTCAAGACTTCCACCGAGTATCTACTCAGGATGTTAATGAGTCCCAGCTCTCCTCCCTCCTGTACATACGCTGTACATATGTGTGTGTCTGTGTGTGTTCACACTCTGTTTTCCATTGCAGCATTTACATTTTATCCCCTTTGTTGCAGCAGCTTTCTACCAAATGTTTGTCTCACTGGTGGGTGTCGGTGTAATCTCAGCCACACAGGCTCAGCAGACTTTGTAGTGAATGCATTCATTCCTTATTTCTGTAAACCTAATTCAAGGCATGCAAAGCCTAAAATACATATAGAGACGGGTCACAGATGGACAAACATGAGTTCTGATGCTTCTGTACAGGTGTGCTGCATAAAAGAAGCAGAATGGTGCATATTTCTATCAAGGATGAACAATCAAAACATCTGTCTAGCTCTCAGAAATTAAAATTGAAGACAAATAGAAGTGGAATAACATACGTTTTAATTTGTCATAAATAGCAGACATGAAACACTTAACTTTTCTCTGTACCTTATTTTTACTGTTAAAGGCTATAGTTCATCCAGCAGACCTGGATTATTATCTACAACACTAACAATAAGCCGATACCATAAATATGTGTGATTTTATCTGTCAATTTTTAAGGATTTTCTCCCTTAGAAATTAAGGAAAAAATGCTGAAAAATGTTTTCAAATGTTGAGGAAAGTTCTAAAAACTGGTCCAACGCTTGATTTAGGCAAAATGTCTTAATGTCAGGACATAAATGAAACCTGAATTTTGGGGATTATGGTTGCATGTAGTTTGATATTAGCCATTAGCATTGACTGTTCCTTCAGGAGGTGGAGCTAAAAGAGAATAAATAAAAGTAAACATGTTGCCTCATCTCTTCTGGGGTTCTAATAGTCCAACACATTTGACATTTCATATTAAAGGTGGTCAGCGTTGTTTCCAGATTGTTTCTGCTGCCTCCAAGTGGCCAAAAAAAAACCTTCTGGTTCGGTTTAAGTAGAAATAGTTTCAAACATATAATCACCAGGCTCAGAATTGAATGTTTAAACCAACCTCGAACCAAACAGAATGACCAAAAAGATGGACGATTAAGCAGTTAGCATCATGTCCAATAAAAGATTCATATTTTATATAACATATTTACATCATAAACGCTGTGATGGGTTCAGTTAAACAACAGCCCGTCTAAACTAGCCCTAAACAGGACTCACCTTACTAGCAGAGGATCTTAAGGTCAGACAGTTGAGCAGAGACAGAAACCTTTATTCCTGGGCTGAGAACATGTCAGGCTTAAAGAACCAAAGCAACAGGATGAAAGGAAGAAAATAAGCCGAGAGGAAATAAAGGGTAAAGATGGCCGACTGAGCGCGGCGATGGATCCCGTGTGGAAACCAAAGATGGTTTTCTTTTGATGTGGCAGATACACACGTTCATAAACAGGCCGTCAGAGAAGGTGAACACACCTGCTGTCTTTATGCCTGTTTTTACTGTGGTGTAGGAGGAGGAGGGAACATCACAGGGACTCTGGATCAACATGGAGCTCAAAACAAGAGTTTTTCAGTTCAGAGTCATGTTTCAGCTGAAAGGCTGAATGTTGACTCTTTCACCAACTGCTTACTGCAGAACTGAGCGACCAAATCACATCAGGGAGAGACCTGAGAGACGCCTGGTCAAACACTAAATATCTCGAAAAGTATAAGAGTGTGTTTGATAGCCTGAAAGCTAAGTCCCCTATAGCAGCGGCAGCTAACGTTAGCATGTCTGCAGCTAGCGGCGTGCTCGTTCATGCAGAGTTGAACCCTCCATGAAAACTTGAAGCGAGGCGTCGACGACTTCATGACATCATCATGTAATTAGTGAGCCAGTTGGATAAGTTGTTGTTGAAGCTAATTTGGCTTTTTTAGCATCAGTTTGCTGTGTTTTCAGTAGAATCTATTATGCTATTTCTTTGAGTGCATGTCTGCATTAAAACACAACTGAAAGTGTAAATTGATTGAAAAGTTTCCCAGAATGGTTCCGATTCTTTTGGGGAAACTCTGGGATTTGTTTCTAACTTTGGGCTCACAGGTTTGTGTGTGTTGATGACTAATCCTCTGCATTAATACTGTCTAGAACTCTGCATTGAAACCATTAGGTCTCTTGCTATCAGTGGTAATTTAAGCCAGCAGGTGGTTTAGAGATAAGTCTTTTCACAATAATAAATCCCTTTGCAATGAAGTGAACTGAAGTGAATTCAATCTGCAGCGAGTAAAAACACAGGGGAAGCGAACCGCAATTGACCACCGATCAGAAGCGTCTGATTGCAGCTGTAAAACAAGTCATTGGCCGCTGAAATGCCTGATCACGAAGCCGTAAATAAACGAACATGATGTGACTCTAAGCAGTTTGATTTGTTGGACAGAAGGCGACGACGATGCAGCAACATTTTTAAGATGAATGATAAATATTTATGAGATGCGATCACCCAGGAAGAACCCGATAGATGCATAAGCAGTAACGATTAGAGCGGAGCGACGCCGTTGTTCCAGTGAATGTGACGTTTCTGCTCTCTGGAGCCTCGTTTTACAGCCACACTTCTAATTAAAAACAACCGTCTCCACTGATGGGAGGAGAAACTGAGTGTCACACCACTAATTGCTCCTCTCTGTCTCTCTCTTCACACATTCTCACACTTCTCTTCTTTTGTCTTTGCTAATCTAATCTGGCTCAGCAACTCTCTTTTTTTTAGGATGCTACCTCCTCCTCCTCCTCCTCCTCCTCTCTCATTTTCCCCCAGTAGCTTCTCAGCTTCTCATTATGGCGTTTCTCTTTGCTTTTCCTTCTTTTCCCCTTGAGTTTCTGCTCATGTTGCTGCTCAGCCCCTCAGGATGATGTCAGAGTGACGCTGAAATCATGTTTAGAGGACGAGCAGCAGCTGAAGTCGGGATCTACTGGGTTTATTGTCCTAAAAAAACATTACATTTATAATCTTGTTAAACAGAAGATATATTCATACATATTCATTATCAGAACAGTTGCTGATGAATCTGATGGACTAATCAATAAGTCTGACTTTTAATTTTTACAATAATGTAATTTTTTCTAATGAATTAAAAAGTAAGTGATAATAAAAACAATAATTAGTTGAAGCTCTGCTTCAATATTTGAAATATCCAGATAGAAAACGTTTTCAACCTCTCTCTCTTTTTTCCACCAGACATGATGGAGAGGTGGTGGGCGTGGCAGTTTGCCCTGGTCGCCCTGGCAACCGTTTACCTCAGCCCCTCTCAGGGTAAAAACGAGTCAGAGTTCCTCTCTGACACGCTGATCAACAACGTGGTGGCAGACCCCCGGACGGGCCGGCTGTACGTCGGCGCCGTCAACGCCATCTACCAGCTGAACCCTGACCTGGAGATCGAGTCCCGCACCGAGACGGGCCCCAAACAGGACAACCGGCAGTGCACGCCGCCCGTCACGGACGCCTGCGAGGAGGCCGTGGACACCGACAACCACAATAAGCTGCTGCTGGTCCACGCGGCCAAAGACGTCCTGGTGGTCTGCGGCAGCATCTTCAGAGGCATCTGCTCTCTGAGGAACCTGAGCAACGTGGAGCAGCTGCTGTACTTCAGCGACACCAAAGGAGAGAAGTCGTACGTGGCGAGCGCCGAGGAGAGCGTCTCCGTGGTGGGAGTGATGTCATACTTCACCAAGGAAGGAGATAACTTCACCGTGTTCCTGGTAAGGAGGAAACAGATCCGTCTTAAAGTCAAAATCGGCTTCATTGTAAGAAAAACAAAAGAACATTGGTGTGTTTTCATTTCACTTCTGATATAAGTCTAAATTTGCACAAACTAAAATAAGATTTTGGCTTTTCTTGTCTAGAAGTAGGTGAAAATAATGATTTTAGCCGTTTCATTGAGGACTCCCTCTAGAGCGCCCTCTAGGCTTGTTTCCAGTTCGATGATGTAGATCTTTTCCCGCTGCCTCGTGACATGAGTTTATCGTCTCTTCCCTCTCAGGTTGGTAAAGGGTACGGCAGCCATGACAGCACCAAGCTCATCTCCACCCGCATCCTCCAGGACTACAATGACTGGGTGGTTTTCGACAGCATCATCGAGGCGTCTGCGGTCCAGGCCAACCCCTTCGTCCTGCGGTACCTCCACGACTTCCGCTTCGCCTTCAAAGACAGCGGTTTCGTGTACTTCCTGTTCTCGCGGACGTTGGGGGTCCAGGACACCAAGAACTACACCTTCATCTCCAGGATGTGTGAGGACGATCAGGGTTATTACTCCTACACCGAGCTGCAGCTCAACTGTAGCGCCACGAACAAGTACAATAAAGTTCAGGTAATGATGATTTGGACATTTTACATTTGGATGAATTGGTGTTAAATTGGAACCCTCTTGAGAAGGTCTCGGCCTCGACCCTGAAAAACTTTCTGTGAACAGCTAACATTCAGTATTTTCTCTCTTCCTCACATCCTAGGCTGCTTATGTAGCAACACCGGGTGACGTTTTGGCTCACAGTATGAACAAATCGAACCAGTACGGACCAGTTTCAGCCTCTGACAAGGTCCTGTTTGTCACCTTCACTTCTGACGAGGACCCATTATCTTCTGCCATGTGTAGGTGTCGTCATAATGCTGCCAGATGTTCCTGATATTTAAAGATGCTTAACTTTGCCTAATAGGCAAAAAGTCTAAAAACATGTTGGAATGAATTTTGGATAAGGAATGTGACTCTTTTTTGGTGACATCCAGTTTTAGTGCCAACATGTGGCTCTTATTAATCACACATTTGTTCAGAATGAAACAGCAGCTGATAAAACAAATTCACCACAAGTTTCATAAAGAAACTTTTCTGGAGCACATTAGGAAAACGCGCTGCAAAAGCCACAACACAACGGAAGTGTTTCCAGAGGACACTTAAAAGCGCTTGTTTAATCCATTTATTCAACTCAGTAAAAAATAACAAAACCAGCTAACATTATGATCACATACATTTTAGCTCATTTTCCAACGGCCAACGAAGGTAAACACCTTCCTCTGACCTAACCTCGCTCATTATTTAGTGATTATAATGTTGGCTGTTTTTGTAATTTTTTTATTGAGTTAAGTAAATGGATTAAACAACTGTGTTGGGATGTGTGCATCACTTTTAAGTGTCCTCTGGAAACACCTCTTTTGTGTTGTGGCTTTGCAGCCCATTTGCCCCTGTTGACCATCTTAATGTCCCCCTCAACTTAGTGATCAAAACACACATTTACAGACTTTTTAAAAAAAATTTAAATATAAAATTTTGAAAATAAATTTTAAATTAAAAAAATCTGTATTTTTGCCAAATACTTTCACAGATTTCAGTCTTCAAGTAACATTTAGATGAGTTCAAAAAAGTTTTTATTATCAAACAACTTCTCCATACTTTATATATTTTTACATAAAAAAATAAGTGATTATTTTAACATTATCTGTGTACAAACAGTTTGAAAAGCCAGAGCAGATAATGAATAAAAAACAAAAAGCTTAAAGACAAAACTTACACAACACGTCTACAACCATCAGATCAACAGTACGGTCATCTTAAATGGCTAAAGCATCTGTAAATACCTGAAGTACTGCATTCTTAAAGTACTTTTTTTGCATTTACGTTTGTGGAATTGACATTTATTTGTTTGACAGAAAACATTGGTCTCGTATCGTTTATCATGTGCATCTGTGTGAAACAGAACAGAGGAAAGGGTTGGAAACAGCCACAGACTGTTTTTGTTCCTGTTTGTAGGTATGTACCCTCTGCGCTCCATTAATAAAAGGCTGGTGGAAATAATAGGAGCCTGTTACAATGACGACGGCATCATTAACGAGAGGGCTGCTGTCTACTCGCCCTACTCCTCCAAGTCTGAGGAGCTATGCAGCAGCAATAATCAGGTGAGAACATCTGCCCGGGTGTCACAGATAAAGAGAAACTGCAACGAGAGAGAGGAATATTGGCATTACTTCCTTTTCTTCTCCATCAGAACAACATGGCCCTCAGGTACAATTGTGGAGCCGAGTTCCTGCCCTCTCCGATGGCCAGCAAGGCCGAGTTCGCCTTAACAGCCGAGCTCCTGTTGGTCCGTAAGGGGATCATGACCGCTGTTGCCGTGTCTGTGGAAATGGGGCACACTGTGGCGTTCCTGGGTACCGCCACCGGAGAGGTGAGCACCTCTTTCCTCCTATGATTTGATTTGCTCTGTTTTTTTAATCCTATTCTCCCTCTTTGAGGTGTGGACAAGTATTTACCTGAGCCCAGATGAGTAAACCATGAAATCAAAATTAAAGTTATTCATGTTTTCTGATGCTCGTATACTTTTGCTTGCAGTCCTCTGAACTTTAAACTCTGGCAATTAAATTGAGATGTTGGTAGAAATTTCCCTTTACGGACATAATGAAGCTTCTACTGAGAAGCTAAAAACCGTTAGCTAGTTATATTACTAGCTAGCTGGTTAGCTTACTATAGTGCTCACAAGCTCACAATCTTTTTTAAAAATCTTTTCCAGAACCTTTGCCCATTATTATATTTTTGCTATTTGAATTGCAAACAGTCTCTGACACTAAAGCGCTTTGCCATGAAAATGAGAGACTTTTCTTTTCTGTCTTTTGTGTCCTTTGGTGTCATGTTTACTAATTATTTTATTTTATTCTTAAAAAGCAGCATTTATTAAGCACAAAGGAGGATTCAAGGTGGCGTCTGAATTTAAATACATGTTAATGCAGTTTTTTATTTCTGTAGGTCCAGAAGGTGCATCTGTCGGCCAATCCCGTGGCGTACGGGCGAGCGCCGGACGAAGTCTTGGCCGACAAGGTCAACAAGAACCTCCTGTTTGATTCCAGCCGCCAACACCTGTACATCACCACGGAGAAAAAGGTCAGAATCACTCACACCTGGACGGATTGATTATTCTTCGCGCTAAATCCATTTCTGGCTGTATCCATCCATCAAACACCTCTGTGCCACCACATAAAGAAGGTCAGGGACTCAGTCGTTTGCTTACATCTACGCTTTCATTTCATCCATCAGGTCAGGGACTTAATGAGTCTTTCATTCATTCTGTCTGCATTATTTGATCATTTATTCATTTGTCCGACTCACACCAATACATCCGTCTACATCACCACACAGGAGTCAGCCATTGATTTATTCACTCCTTCCCTTTCTCCTCGGCCTCCTTTGTTTTCTGCTCTTCATCCGTCTCTCTCTCTTTCATCTTTCGCTCGCCATCATTCTCCGCCGCCACACCGAAGTGATATTGATATTATTGATTCAGAAATGAATTAATTAGAATGCACTTCAAGAGGGTCCTTTACCTTGATCCAGCCGAGTGACGGTACTGCAGTTTGTTCTATCAGCTCATTTGAATGTATTAGACCTGCCTCTTCGTGTCACTGAGGAACATTATTTTTACAATAAATACCATCCAAAGACCCTCCCTGTACATGAATATAATACATGGGTGCATAGTAGAGGCCTGATGTTTGCTGTGTATCTGATGGGTATTAATAACAGCTGTTACTTGAGGCTCATTGGCTGCATGCTTTGTTTGTGTGTTAAACATGTCATAGTATTAATAGTAGTAGCAGTAGCTATAATCAATTATCAATGGGTGACATATTGAAAAAGGCTAACTTATTTACATGATACTAAAGACTTATTTAACTTATTTAACCACAGAAGAAGAAGGATACCAACACTCCTTCTTGGCACCATTTCCTTCCATCATCAACTATAACTGAAGTACCTCACAGGGTGACTCAGACCAGTTGAGATGTTCTACTGAGCGGAACTGGACAAATCCATCCTCATATATATAACAGGAATGAACAGGCTGAGCTCTGAAACTCTCTGCACTGATTTGGTCCGATTAACATTACAGGGTGAGGTGAGGGAATTAAATATTCACTGTGCTCCTCAATAATTTAACTCATCTGTAATTTATCTTAGCTCCCCCAAAAAAAAGGGGAGCTAAAAAAAAAAACTCCCCCAGGAGGGACGGGCAGAGGAGAAGGGAAGGCAAAGATACGACGTGAGGTGAATTTGAGCCAAAAGTTGAACTCCTTCTGAGAGATATAACATGGAAACATGGAGAAGAAAACCTGCTGATATCATTCAGTTTATCATCTGAGATAATGACATCATGGGTGTAATGTAATGTAATGTAAACAGGAACTGCTAATAGCTAATTTGGTATGCTTAGAATAAGAATACTGAGAATAACTGCAGGTGTGATTATTGGGGTTCGGGTGAAAATCGCCTCACCTCACTTATACTTTGAGATAAATGCTAATATTAGCATAAGATTATTTCACATCGTCAGTTGTAAATGGAGTTTTTGTTCTTTTTGTTTATCCTAATTGAAGGGTTAGATTTGACACTTATGGTCCTGCATCGTCTTCACAATAAAAGCCTGACATGTGTGTGCAGATCACCAAGGTTCCGGTCCAGTCCTGCCACCTGAAGACGGACTGCCACTCCTGCGTCTCCATGAAGGATCCATACTGTGGCTGGTGTGTCCTGGAGGGAACGTGAGTCACTCTGTGGGCATCTGTGTTTGGAAAACTTTCAGCTAACATTTTGTGTGTTTCCATCCACCATCTGCCTCCGGATCCAGGTCCAGCTGTGGATTCTGAGTCAACATTGCCTCTTTTAACACTTTGCATTTAGCATCTATTGGCTGCTTTGCACTGACTTTGCTAAGCTAAAATTCGTACTACCAGTACTACTAATATGTGATGTCGCCCACCAATCATCTTCCTATAGCTCTTTAACTTTTGTATTTTTTTAATTCATGTCTGAAAATCACTTTTTTCATGAAGTCAAGGCTCTGATATCTTCTATGATCTCCTCCTCCTCCTCCTCCTCCTCCTCGCCTCAGGTGCACCAGGAAGCAGGATTGTAGCAGGTCGACGGAGGAGAACACCTGGCTGTGGTCCCCTGATCAGCACTGTGTTCAGATCGAGTCCTTCGATCCTCCGAACCTCAGCTGCAAGAAGACCCAGCAGGTAGGGAGGAGAGCCGGATCCTGAGGTTCTGAATGAACATGCATGTTTGTGTCCCTGTTCAGGCTGAAGTCCCCCGGAGCTGAGCTCACATGTTGTTGTGCTCTGCTTAATTCAAACCAGTCTAACCTTCTGAAACTCTCCCACAGTCTGAGGGTCTGTGTCTCTGTCGTCAGCACGATTTCAGACAGGTTCTCAACCTCTAGTTCGGGGACCTTCAGGGGTCCTCGGGGGGGGAGTTACAGAAGAAACGACTGTTTTAATCCACAGTGGCATTATAATTTACTATATTTGGTCAGGAGCCAGATGTAAAGCATTGTTTATGCTGACAGTTGCTCTGAAAAACTGTTGTCTGGATGCTGACTCAGCTCAAAAAGTGAAACCATGCTTCTTGGGGGAACGTTGTCACACCCAGAAACTGCTGATGACACCTTGTTTTGATGAATCATGTAAGAATAACGGCACCAACATGTTTCATCAGGCTCATTTCAGCACCGTTTATTATTAGTGACATAAAGCTGTGAACAGGGCTGCTTTTAATATAACATGTAATCTCCCAACAGAGTGTGGTTAGCTCATAGTTAGCTCATAGTTAGCTAACAATAGATGATTAAAAAAAGCAATACCACAGTGTACAAATACTCTAATACAAGTAAGAATACTGCATTTAAAGCATAGGAAGTATTCATTATACAGAATAATAATAATAATATTACATTGTAATCATTAATAGATTCACTTTAATGCTAATCTTAATTACCTCATATTCTAGATGAACCTCACATGTTCTGCTTATTTTAGAGAGATTTTAATTCATCAGTTCTTCAGATAGAGATGCTGTAAACTTATAAAGTCTCAAATCCAGTCAGAAATTGCAGAAGTTTTGATATTTGAAGTCCTGAATCAATATTTTCTGCTTAAGTTCAGTTTTCTCTGAAAAGACACCAGAAATGTAATTGATAAATCTGCTTCATGCTCATCAGGGATTCTGGGAATATCGTCTCTGTTGCAGCCCCTAGTTTTAACAGATTTTTTTAAAAACTTTTCCTCATGCAGATTTACATTCTTAAAAAGAAGAAAACGTCTCTGGTGGATTCATGCAGAGGCTTCTAAGATCAAAAAGTTTGAAATGGAAACTTTAGCAGTGAAATTAAAACAGTTGAGGTCAGCGAGGAGCAACGAGGAGCTGATGATTGAACAGCACAGTGGAATATCAATTATTTCTGCAACACACACACACACAGACACACACAGACACACACACACACACACAGACACACACACACACACAGACACACACACACAGACACACACACACAGACACACACACACACACACAGACACACACACACACACACACACACACAGACACACACACACAGACACACACACACACACACAGACACACACACACACACACACACACACAGACACACACACACAGACACACACACACAGACACACACACACACACACAGACACACACACACACACACACACACACAGACACACACACACACAGACACACACAGACACACACACACACACACACACAGACACACACACACAGACACACACACACACAGACACACACACACACAGACACACACACACAGACACACACACACAGACACACACACACAGACACACACACACAGACACACACACACACAGACACACACACACAGACACACACACACAGACACACACACACAGACACACACACACAGACACACACAGACACACACACACACAGACACACACAGACACACAGACACACACACACACAGACACACACACAGACACACACACACACAGACACACACACACAGACACACACACACACAGACACACACACAGACACACACACACACACACAGACACACAGACACAGACACACACACACACAGACACACACACACAGACACACACACACACACACAGACACAGACACACAGACACACACACAGACACAGACACACAGACACACACACACAGACACAGACACAGACACACACACACACACAGACACAGACACACACACACACAGACACACACACACACACAGACACAGACACACACACACACAGACACACT
>CM075204.1:20783309-20885809 GCA_037577475.1 Chaunax sp. Z400
ATTATTCATTTGAGAGTTTTTAAAAAGGTCTGAATAAATTTGTGTGTAAAAACGTGCAGATTCTCTGATTCAGCTCCAAATGAAGAGGAATGTTTGTGTCTTAATGCAACACTGATGGGAAACATGTGTGTTCAGTTTGCCTACGACAAGCAGCAGGAGGTGAACGTTTCCTTCCACATCAAGGAGAAAGACGCTGAGAGGAAGATTGACAGCACCCTGACAGGTTGGCGTCTCACGTACAAACACACACTTAAACATGCACAAATCAACAGAGTGTGCAGTGCCAGGATGTTGCGCTGTTTGACTGCTGATTTATGCTAATTAGCTCTCACCTCTCCTCTTCCTCTCCTCCTCCTCCTCCTCCTCTCCTCCTGCAGTCGTTCTGTATAACTGCTCAGTGGGAAGAGAAGACTGCAGTCTGTGTCGACACGCTGACGCCATGTACCACTGTGTTTGGTGTGCAACCACACGCACATGTGTGTACCGGGAGCTCTGCCCATCGCAACAGCTGGCACAGTGCCCCGACCCGGAAATCACAGACGTGAGTCCTGGAAACCAAAAGTCCTCCTTTATCTCCGTATCAAACAGTCCTGATGTCCAGCAGTCCCGTCTGCTGGATGTTTGTGTGTCTGTCAGCTGTTCACACCACCTGGTTCATCACACCTGTTTGCCTTTAAGCTTGTAAAGGAAACCGGAGCACATAGTTACAGTTACAGTACAGTTAGTGGTAGAAAGTACTTTTACTTAAGTAGTGAGTTCACCTCAGAATTAAAAAATAGTCGTTATCTACTCACCGATAAAGATGGGAATACCCAGATCTGTTTGTTCATTAGCAGGTTTACACAACAGACAAAACGCACAACGCAGCCATGTTTAGTTTGTGTGACCCGTCCCCCATCGCTCCACAAAGTTTAGTGGAAATCGGTTCAGTAGTTTTTGCCTAATCATGGAAAATGTTGAGAAACACCCTGGATCTGGATCCTTTATCCGGGTCTCCACCTTTATTTAAGAGGTTCCTTCCTGGCCCATGCTTTTGCATAATCCTGCAGACAAACAAACAAACAAAGACGCTGGTGAAAGCATCCTTCTCTGTGGAGGTAATAATAGCTTTATCTTCAATCAGTTATCTTGAAATTCTTTTAGAAGTTGTAATATATTCACATGGCTTCAGATGGATGATGAAATGTTGCACCTGTAACTACAGCCTACAGTGATGTCACACGATTCTGGACACACCTGAACATCTGCAGCAACATGAGAAGTTCAATCACAAAAGATATTTTAAGAAGTGGTTTCTGAGCACCGAGTCCTTTACAGATGTTTACGGCGTGTTTCCTCTCCTCCTGCAGATCATCCCTCGCTTCGGCCCTCTGAACGGTCGGATCTCGGTGACCATCAAGGGCTCCAACATGGGAGTGAAGAAGGAGGACATCAAGAAGATCACGGTGGCCGGAGTGGACTGTGTTCACCAGGAGGACAGATACTCTGTCTCTACCAGGTAATCCAACAGCATGACAGCAGCTTCATTAACATGGAGCTGAAGGTCTTTACAGGAACCTTTGACAGAACAGCAGCTCTGCACCTGTAGCTGAGGACAAGCCGACTTTTAATACAGTCAAAACATCAATGAAAATAAAATAATAATAATAATATTACAAAGTACAGATTACAAGGTGCTTTGTCAGATAAAACAAAAGACAGGAAACTACAGATACAATAGAAGAAGTTAACAGGATTCGCTCCAGACGCCTTTTTATCTTCTGGAGGGCTGATCAGGAAGGTCCTGTGATTGGATGGTCTTCTAGAGGCGAAGGGAAGAGGAACCAATCAGAGATGGGGAAACTCTGGATGTAATCGATGGCGAATGAAATGAGGGCTGCACCACAGTAACACAATAACTACAAAACTACAAGAGTAAAGAACACAAGGTGGCATCTGATTACTTATATTTTTACTATAACTTAGATTAAATCAACCTGATTTTCTGTGGTTTGTTTTGATTTAAACTGACTGATATTTGCTTTTTGGTATTTTTCTACACTTACACAATTAATATATTTGCATTTTTGAACTTTTGGTCCCACAAAACGAGACATCACCTCAAGGTTTTTAACAGTTTTCCAACATTTTATAGATCAAATGATTGAGAATAAACGACAGATTAAACAACAGGATGTAAGTGAATTTTTCCGTCTTCCTGTCTACAGTGTGGTGTGTGAGATCGGCCCAGCAAAGCGAGTTCCTCCGTCTGACCTCCCATTTGAACCGACTCACAATGGAGCCGTGGAGGTGGAAGTAGAGGGAGGCAGAAGAGGGACGTCTCAGGTCATCTTCACCTATCGGGTGAGTCCAGCAGGTTGTTATGTATGCTGATGACACCTAGTTATTCCTCCGGCTGGTTTCACGTTGTTCCGACGAAGGCAATCAAAACTCTGCAGCCACCTTTTAATATATTAGTGTTGCATTTATGCAACAGTTTGATATTGTTCCCGACCTCCTTTCAATCAATACAATCACTTTGTTCCTTGTTTTTCTCATCTTGGTTCGACTGCAGGAAACTTTTAAAACATCTAAAATCCTTCACCCGTAAACCTGCACACACTGAGTTGTATACACACCTCATCAGTTTGTGAGGCGATACAGAATGAGGCGTGACATGACTTCTTCAGTCCCCGGAGATCAAATCCCAGAAACATTGAGAGCTTTATAACAGAGTCGAAGCTCACAGCCTTCTGCTCCCTTAAGAAGCAGCAGCGCGTGAAAATAACCTCCACATAGATTCACCAGAAAAACAAAACCAATATGATCAAAGTGAGGAAGTTTCACCTGCTGTTCTCTTATTCCCCCAAATACACTCAGCTGTTTAATTTAAATGTTGTTCTCTTTCATATTTCCTGTTGTTTTTTTCCTACTGAGTTGACACAAAGCTAATTATCACAAGCCGCTGAGATGAAAATGACAAATTTTCTTCTGCAGCAGTTTGTCTCCGTCAGTAAATTGTTCAATTTCAAATTTTGCAAAGTGAATCTGGATTTGATTGTCTGTCAAAATAGAAATCTACTATTATTATTACTACATAATCACTAACAGCCAGACATGTCCTGCATCACTGCCTAGACCCAAGTCAGACCAGCTACTAGATGGATCCATTAGTCTTTGGCTCCTAGACCCAAGTCAGACCAGCTACTAGATGGATCCATTAGTCTTTGGCTCCTATATCCAGGTCAGACCAGCTACTAGATGGATCCATTAGTCTTTGGCTCCTATATCCAGGTCAGACCAGCTACTAGATGGATCCATTAGTCTTTGGCTCCTATATCCAGGTCAGACCAGCTACTAGATGGATCCATTAGTCTTTGGCTCCTATATCCAGGTCAGACCAGCTACTAGATGGATCCATTAGTCTTTGGCTCCTATATCCAGGTCAGACCAACTACTAGATGGATCCATTAGTCTTTGGCTCCTATACATACTTTACATTTTAGTCTCGTCTTTTTTCACTAACAAAATTTCAACTTGATTTAGTCTGTTAGTATTTTTAATGACGTCATTTAAAAGAAGGTTGTTGATGATTATTTTTCATCATATTTTTCTTGTCATATATGATTGTAAAGTAAATATTTTGAGGTTTTGTAGTAATAGTCAGATAAAACCATGAATATGAAACGTACTTTTACTGTTTCCTGACATTTGATATCCCAGATGACTGATTTATAGCAGTGAGACTGAGATAAATGGTTTGTATCTTTGAGCAGAGCTGCTGTCAGTGATTCTCTACAAGCAACAGCTTCACAGTTTATCCATCGCTGGTATAAAAGCTGATTAATGTAACTGATAAAAGTCTGTTGTATAATTAGCCATACTTCAGTTGTTGTAAGTCTGCTAGTGAATTTGTGCCAAATCACACAGCTGCTTGTGTTTCCTTTGTCTCACAGACTGAATTATTTCAGTCGCTGCTTCCTCTGTGCTGCTGTTTTGTTTTTGTACAACTTCTAATCAGTTTTTATGAGGTTGTTGCTCTTCAGGGATATTTATTCTTGTGTTTCCAGAACAACAAGAACAAATCTGAAACACCAACAAACCAAAATTCATCTCAGTGGCTGCACAACTCACGCCTGTGCTACACAGATTCACAAAACATTGTTTTACTTCTTGACTTTGATTCATATTCAGACCTTCATTATTCCCCGTCTTTGAATAAATCCTTCTTGACTCTGCTGCTGCGTCTTAACTCTCCAGACAGATTGACTTCTTAAATTTTGAGAATTAATATCCCGTCTTGTTTCATTTGTCAACGCTGTACGAAACCTTCCAGTGAAACCCGAACAGCTGGTGTACTTCATCATCCTCCGCCGTCTTCATCAATATTCCTGCAGCACACAGGCTGATAAAACCTCTGTAGTTTTTAGTTATTTAGCTTTAAAGTATGATTTGGTTCTGATGTGATCAAATCATTCATAATGAACTCAAATTTAATACATCTCATTAAGAATATACTTCTCTTTTTTTCTTCTTCGTTGGTTCCGTACACATCTGAATTGTAGCTACGCTGCCTTCAGCTATTTCCTGTCTCCGAAAACGTGTCTGATTACGTACGGAATGAACACAGAAGACGTACGGAAGCTCCGTCCGTCTCCGTCTTTAACGTAGAGCATAAAGCCTTTAGACTACATTTTTTTTAAAATCCTAACAAAATTCACACAATGACCAATAAGGCAAAGCCGTCCAGTATTTCACCGTCACACCAAGGACCTTGTGGTTCCTTTTCTTGGTCTTTGAGCCCTGATCCCTCCTCAGAGTCTCATGGAGTAGTTTTTTAGAAACCCTTTGCTCCTATTTGAAGATGTATCACAGCACAAATCAAGAAAGAACAGAATCCGGATCAAACGTAAAGCAAAAATGACTGTAAATGTGCAACATTGTCCCCCCCTCCTCTGTCTGTGACTGGAAACGAGGCTTTCCCTTTAGGTCCAACATCTCATTTATTATCTCCCCTGTCCAGGACCCCAAACCAGTCGCTGTCCACCCATCGAGGGGTCCAGCAGCCGGAGGAACTACGATCACCATCACGGGAGAAGACCTGGACACCGCGACTAAAAACGACATCACCGTCACTGTCGGGGGAGTTCCCTGTGAAGTGTAAGCAATGCACTTATGTTTTATAGTCGGACATTAAACGCCTCTCCTCATGGTCTTCCTCTCTCCTCTTCAGCCTGTCGTTCGGCATACAGATCACCTGTAAGACCGGGAAGTATCGGGGGCAGAAGGTTCCTTCTGAACCGTTAACGGTGACGGTGAAATATGGTAGAAACACCACCAAAGACGTCCCAGCTGCGTTCCAGTACTCTGAAAACCCCAAGATCACAGATTACTACCCCAAGGCCAGCTTCTTATGGTGAGCATGTCAACATTAGCTTTAATCAGTCTAGTTGTGCAATGATTGTGATTTCCACCTCCGTGTGTGTTCAGTGGTGGTCGAAAGATTGTGGTGCTGGGAAACGGTTTCGACCTGATCCAGAGAGCCACCATGAAAGTCCTGCCCTCCACTGACGAGTACTCACAGAACGCCGCTCCCGTAGAAGTAAGTGTGTCTAATCCTGACTGGATGGAAGGTTCCACCGCTGGATCAGCTCCTCTTTAGTCCGACTCTCTTCTTCTTCACCCTCAGTTTGTCCAGGAAGCTCTGAGTAAGAACGACACCGTCCTCCAGTTCTACTCCCCGCCGGTGAACTCCAGCTCTGACAGCCAGACCCTCAAGACGATCCTCCAGCTTGACAACGTGATGGAGGAGCTGAAGAGCTTCGACTACCACCCAGACCCAACCTTCAACAAGCTCCTGAAGAACGTCATCACCGAGACCAGCATCATCATCGTGACTGTGAGCAGAGACGCTGAACTGACAACTGCTGTCGCTCTTTATCTCTTGATCTGTTGACTTCACTCTCTTTGTCTGGGTTCCGTCAGGGTCGAGGTTTCGGCAAGGCGATGACGGCCAAAGAGGCTCAGGCGTTTGTTGGAGACGCCTCATGTCACGTCAACATCCTGCAGGTAAAAACACCGAGGAGAGAGATGAACCTACCTTTTCACCCTAAGAGTCACAAGTTAAAGCTGAGGGATTGAAAAATGATCTAGTAGGAAAGACGTAAAGAAGTTTGATTGGTTTGATCTGTTTTCTTGTGAAGAACAGAAGGTTTTCCATCTTCAGGATTCCAGAAACTATGAGAATAAAACAACGTTAGAAGGAAACGTCTCACTGATGTATGAAATGTTTCATCTGGATTCGACCTTTTATGGTTATTGAGGTTGAAAATCAGTGTTTTATACATTTAGCTGGAAAACAACGTAGTTCAAATCTTTGAGTATTACAAATACATTATAAGTAATGAAGTTAAACAAGCAGGCTAACGTGTTTAGCCTGTTTAAGATAGCCTTCAGCTGGGTGACTCTTCTTCTACTACTTTTTCTTCTCCTCCTCTCTGTCCAGGATGATAAGTTGATCCTGGAGGCTCCTTCATCACAGCCCAGATCCCGGTCCAAACGTCAGCGCAGAGACACAACCAACGACCTTCTGGAGCTCGTGGTAAACACACGACCAAAACGTGTTGTTGTTGTTGTTGTTTAGCAGAACCTTCAGGATGAATTCTACCTTCATACATGTCCACCTGAGGATAATTCATATCAAACATAAACCTGTTTTTAATTTTCTGAGCTCCATTCAGACTTTTACACGTCTCTGCAGGTAAAGTTCGGTCACGGCGAGTGGATGGTGGGTTCAGTCTACTACGCCAGAAAAGACGACATTCCTCTGGCTATAATCATCCCTGCGGTCATCGTACCGATGCTGCTGTTCATCGCTGTGTCCGTCTACTGCTACAGGTTGGACAAATGAACCAGTTTCCAAAAGAGTTACCTTAAAATGAACAAACATTCAAACATCTACTGCGTCTTTGTTTGTGCGTCCTAACAGGAGGAAGAGTCAGCAGGCAGAACGGGAGTACGAGAAGGTGAAACACCAACTGGAGAATTTGGAGGAAAGTGTCCGAGATCGCTGCAAGAAAGAGTTCACAGGTACAGCTGTGAGGTCACATGACTGAGGCGCTTCACAGGGGAGCTTTAGTTTTAGTTACTTTACCTACAGATCTATCAGATCATTTCATTAAATGTGAATAAAAGGCAGTCTGACCCATAACTGACCTCTTAAGGACATCAAAATATAATCTGGAGGTCTCAGAATTGAGTTTTCTCTTTATTATATGTGTAAAAATCAGGAGGTGAGGAGCTGACAGCCAACATGCGGCTGATTTAGCCCTTCTTTGGTGCTGGAGCTGCTGCAGTGGATATTATTTTGGTCAGGTATTTATAGTGTTGGCATGTTCCTCAGTCTCCGCAACAGAACGGTCCAGCAAACAAACCACACGGAGGTTTCCAGCATCCAGTCCAAACTGTATTTTTGTCAGCATCCTGTCTCACATTACATCCACAGATCAGAGGACGTCTCCACTCTGACAGTTTATCTCCATTATATGAAGTCCTGCCAACTCGATTCAGCAGAACGGGTTTGGGTTCAAACATCAGAAACTTCCCTTCAGGTCTTCTTGGCGAGAATCTGACGGCTGTGTTACTGAGCAGACGCTTCATATGTCAGATGTTCCCAGAGAGGCTTTAAGAGCAGGAAAAAAATCAGTCAAAAGTTAATCCAGTGGTGCATCTGATCATTTTTACACTTTTGCTCTTGTGTTTTTGTTTATTATTTTAAACGTTATTCTTCTCATCAGAGAAAATACAGATAAACCTTTTTTAGCATTGAGGTGTTTTCCGACAAGCACTGACCAATAAAGCTGAACCGGCTCTGCGTCCTAGAAATCATTTTAGATACAATTCATTTGCAACAGCAAATGTGTTTTCCAATGAAATGTAATACCAAACAATTACATTTTCTCTTAGAATAACAAGTACATATAATTAATAAACATTGGTAACACAAGTCACAGACTTGTTGACACCATTTTCAAAAATATTGACTGACAACATATTTAATTTGTCTTCCAAAAGCCCGATGTGTCTGTAACCTGTGCCAAAAAATAAATAAAATAAAACTGACAATAGTAATTGTCCACTCCAAGGTACAAAAGCATATTTTTTTTTAAAACAGGCTCATTATTTAATCCAGGAAATGTGCAGAGGAAATTTAAAAGGCAGGATTAAGTAGAAGTACTGGGTGTCATTGAATAATAAACCTTCTATTAAAGTCATGACATGAATAAATATGAACGACTGGATATTTTCTCATTAATGTCTGTCTGTCTGTCAGACCTGATGATTGAAATGGAGGACCACACCAGTGACCTGAGTGAGGCTCGGATCCCCTTCCTGGACTACAAAACCTACACCGACCGAAACTTCTTCCTGCCCTCCAAGGACGGCGCCAACGACACCAACGACACCATGATCACGAGAAAACTACAAATCCCAGAAGCCCGCAGGGCCATCGTGGCTCAGGCACTTAACCAGTTCTCCAACCTGCTGAACAGTAAAACCTTCCTCATCAACGTGAGTCGTCTTCCTCTTTCTTTCTCCTCTTTTTTTCCCTCTCTTACGGTCTTTTTGTGTAGAATCCACCGTATTCTCTGCCTCCAGTTCATCCACACGTTGGAGAGCCGTCCGGACTTCAACGCCCGGGCTCGGGGTTGCCTCGCCTCCCTGCTGACGGTGGCTCTGCACGGGAAGCTGGAGTATTACACGGACATCATGAGGACGCTGCTGCTGGAGCTGATGGACGAACACGTGCAGAACAAAAACCCCAAACTCATGCTCAGGAGGTGAGGAAGGGACGGATTCACCGCTTTAAAACCACATATTTATTTATATGAGGACAAAATCTACATTTAAAATCATGAATGTTTGATCTGTTGTCTGTGTGTCATCCACAGGTCAGAGACGGTGGTGGAGAGGATGCTCTGTAACTGGATGTCCATCTGTCTCTACCAGTTCCTCAGGGTAACACATCCTTTCTCTTATTCTGTCCTTTTTTTACTCTCCTCTTCCATCTGTTTCTTCTTCCAACTCCTCCTCTTCTTCTCTCTTTCTCTTCCTGTTATCTCCTCATTTAACATTCATTATGATCCTATTGTCCGTGTAACATTTGTTCATTCGTCAAAATAAAACCAACAATAAAGAAACAAGAAATCATTTTTTTTAAATATTTGTTTCCAAAGCCAAAATGAAAAAAGGGATAACAAGCACAAACATTGCATTTTATTTTTTTACATCGAACACAACGTGACCCAGAAGTGACCACAGCTTCGTCATTTCTGGTGGTTTTATTGTTCATTTATGTATTGATCCGCTCTGTCTGATACTTTCTATGTTATATATATTCTAATGTTACATATATTCTAATGTTACATATATTCTAATGTTATATATATTCTAATGTTATATATATTCTGTTACATATATTCTAATGTTACTTTGCCACAGTTGTTACACATTTTCACCTTCGAGTTAATAAAGTTGCTAAAAAAAAGATTTGCTGCAGCCTTTACTGCGGTCACTTCAGGGTCACGCCACTTGTGTCCGATATAAAAAAACAAAACAAAATGGAATGTTTGTGCTTGTGAACTGGAAACATCAGTTTATGATCAAGTTAAAACAACCACAGAACAAGAAAACCTGGCGCTGGTCTGTCACTGATGGCGTCTTCGTTTCAGGACACGGCAGGAGAACCTTTGTACAAACTGTTCAAGGCCTTGAAGCACCAGGTGGAGAAGGGCCCGGTGGATGCCAAGGTGAAGAAAGCCAAGTACACCCTGAACGATACGGGACTGCTGGGCGACGACGTGGAGTACTCTGTACTGGTTAGTACACGGAAATACTGTAGTATTCTTCAGTTTTATGGATGAATAAAAATATTCAGTGTTTTCTTCTGACTGGATAGAAAAGCCTCTGAAATCAGAATTTAGACATTAAGGACAATTATTTAATTCTCAATCAACAATCTGGATTCTATGGAAACCCAAAAGGTCCTTTTTTCTATTTGTAATTTCCTTTTTTTTTGTCCCCTCCTATATTTTACACTACCTCACACATACTGCATGTAACATTTCTGCATTAAGATATTTTGCTGTGTATTTCCTTTATCCCAAATGTTTCCAACAAAATTCAAACCCAAAGAAATCAGTAAATGCATTTAAGGTTTCATTTAGTCGACAGGAGAGAGTCGGAGTGAGGAAGGAAGTCAGCCAACCTTATCAGTCACGTCAGATACATTTTCTGGTTTGTGGAACAATGAAGATAAAAACTGTCTGACACTCAAATGTCCCAGACTGATGAATCCTTAGAAGATGTGCCGGAGACCTTCTCTGCCTCCGATACATCAGATCTGCAGATCTGAGCGAGGATGTAAAGATGCAAACAAACTGTCTGACACCATCTAGTGTTGTATTATTGGACACGGAGAAGCTGCAGCCCCCAGCAGTGTCTCAGTGTTAGAAATGCCTAACACAGAGTGAGCAGAGTGTTTCTGGACCAACGCTGCTGTTCTTATGTGTTTGTGGTGTCAGACCCTGCAGGTGTTGGTCCACGGGGAGGGACCAGACGTGACCCCGGTGAAGGTGTTGAACTGTGACACCATCACTCAGGTGGGTTGTTTGTTTTATTTTGCTGATACCTGTGAATGAGATGTGATACTTTGTGTTGACACACATTTTACCAGGTAACATCTTCATGTTCTGTTCTCCAGGTGAAGGAGAAGATCATCGATCAGGTGTACAGGAACCTGCCGTACTCCCAGAGACCAAAGGTGGAGACTGTTGCTCTGGGTAAGAAACATTATTATTATTATTCATTTTAACATTTCTAACTTTTATTGTGGATATTTTTACAATGGAACATTTTTGAAGGCTACAGTGTAACATTCAAGGTTGCAAACAGGGAGTTTGTCGCCTCCTGCAGGCCTGGAGTGGAACAAGTTTTAAATGAACTTATTATTATAAATTATTCAAATATTCATATTTCTGTACTTCTATTATGGAAAATGTTGAAATGAAGTTGTTAAAAATACTTTAGTAATAAAACTATTGTCAGATTGATTCATATTTGTTGTTATTTTGCTGTTATTTGTTTTTATGCCTTACCTGTTTTTATTTGCTTTCATTAGTTTTATCTTGTTCTCCTCAACACTGTGTTGTATTTAAAATGTGCTATACAAATAAATTTACTTGACTTATTGACTGCAGTTTAAAAATAAATAGAGCTGTTACCCAAAGCATCCATACAGACAGTAATTCTACTCATTTACTCTTAAGTAGAGAGGTAAAAATATTTCATTAATATCAAAAGGATATTACAATTAAATCATAAGAATCATAAAAACACACAAAGATGTAGATTAAATAGATCATTAATTTAAGGACAGCAGAGAGAAAGAAGTCAGACCTAAACACTTTTCTTTAGTTTCTCTCCAGCAGACTGCTTTTATTTTGAAGGGTTCACGTTCTCTCATGCGTCCACAGAGTGGCGTCCTGGCTCCACGGGTCAGATCCTGTCAGACCTCGACTTGACCTCCCAGAAAGAGGGCCGCTGGAAGAGACTCAACACGCTGGCTCACTACAACGTGAGTCTGGTCAAAGATGACTTTCTTCTTATGAAAAGCCTCGAACCTGATTGGATGCATTTCTCTAGGCTCCCCCCCCCCCGACATGTAAACAACAGTGTTTATTTTAAAAAAGCAGCTGTAAGGCATAAAGTGCTTTAATCATTGTTTCCTGTCCTGCAGGTTCGGGATAACGCCACGTTGGTTCTGTCCAAAGTTTTACACACACAGTCCTTCCACCAGCATCAGGACAGCTATGAGGAGAGTAAGTACACAACACACACACACAGACACACAGACACACACACACACCTACACAGACACACACCTACACACACACACACACACACACCTACACACACACACAGACACACACACACACACACACACACAGACACACACACACACCTACACACACACACAGACACACACACCTACACACACACACAGACACACACACCTACACAGACACACCTACACACACACACACACACACAGATACACACAGACACACACACACACACAGACACACACACACAGATACACACACACACAGACACACACACACACACACACAGACACACACACACACACAGATACACACAGACACACACACACACACAGACACACCTACACACACACACAGACACACACACACACACAGATACACACAGACACACACACACACACAGACACACACACACACACAGATACACACAGACACACACACACACACAGACACACACACACACACAGATACACACACACACAGATACACACACACACACAGATACACACACACACACAGATACACACACACACAGATACACACACACACACAGATACACACACACACAGACACACACACACACACAGATACACACAGACACACACACACACACACACACACACACACACACACACAGATACACACAGACACACACACACACACAGACACACACACACACACAGACACACACACACACACAGACACACACACACACACAGATACACACAGACACACACACACACACAGACACACACACACACACAGATACACACAGACACACACACACACACAGACACACACAAAGGCTGCAGCAGCAAAGAGAGATTTGCTCTCTGATTTTCTACCTTATATATTAATACATTTATCATTTAACCATAAGCTGTTATAGATAAATCCAGGTATAAAAACATTGAGTTGTTGAGATCTGTCAAATCATTTAATTTTACTCACGAAGCAGTCGCGGCAAAACGATCCTTGTTTTCATTTTACATGCAGTAAAACTACGTGTATAAATAAATGAATATCCAGCAAAGTTCTTCACATGCAGGATGAGAGCAAACAGTGATTAAACTCGTTAATGTGATGTCATTGAATGTTTGATCTCTGTCAGATAAAACAGCAGAGTCTCCTAGAAAAGACGATGTAACAGACGGTTTCGAACTAGTGTGTAAAACCCGCTTCTGTCCGTCTCACGAGCAGGAAACTCCCTGCTGGAGGACGATAACACCTTCCACCTGGTGAGACCGGCGGACGAAATCGACGAGGTGAAGTCAAAGAGAGGCAGCATGAAGGACAAGGCCATGACCAAGGCCATCACAGAGATCTACCTGACCAGGCTGCTGTCTGTCAAGGTACGGCTCTTTAGCCGCTAAATGTTTCACTGTGTGCACCAGCTGCTCGCTAACTTTGTGTGTGTCTGTGTGTGTGTCTGTGTGTGTGTGTGTGTGTTACAGGGCACCTTGCAGCAGTTTGTGGATGATTTCTTCCGCAGCGTGTTGTGTTCGAGCTCCGTCGTCCCCCCGGCCGTCAAATACTTCTTTGACTTCCTGGACGAACAGGCGCTGAGACACGACAACGTGGACGAGGAGACGCTTCACATCTGGAAGACTAACAGGTGTTTTTCACTCACTTTGTTTCTGGGTTTTTTAAAAGAGAGAGATGAGATGAGATGAGACATTTCTTCATTATCATATTATTATATGATTAAGTTAACCGTAGTAGGAGTCAGGAAAATGTTTTCAAGTGTCCACTGCAGAGATCAGATGTCACCACCAGGTCTGAACAGGCTCCAAAGTCTGCAACAAATCCAGCAACTGCTGAAGTCCTGACGAGAATATGAACATCAGGAAAGAGTCTGTCAGTGAAAAGTGATCAAGGCTGTAAGATAGAAAACGATTAAACTCCAACTCAACGTCTTCAAAGCTGAAGAGATTGAAAACCCGCTAAGAGAAATAATGACACTGCTTCCTGGATGTGTGGCAGCCGACAAGAAGAAAGCCTGATGTGATCGTCGCTCTGTTATCAGAGCAGAGAAGAAGAGATAGGCCTCGAGCTCCACCTGTCAATCATCACGATGACACACAAACATGTCGGACAGTGAAAGATTCGTGAATTATTAACGAGGGTGGAGGTGGAGCGGGTGGGTGGAGTCTGAGAGGGAGGGTGGAGGTGGAGCGGGAGGGTGGAGGTGGGCAGGGTGGGCAGGGTGAGATGAGGCCTTACAAAGTCTGGAATCTGTTGTGTACTTCTGCTTTACATGTGTACTTTCTTCTTCTACTGCTCTACATCTCCTGACCCGGGTCTTACCTGTTCTCCCCCCCCCCCCCCAGCTTGCCTCTGCGGTTTTGGGTGAACATCCTGAGGAACCCCCACTTCATCTTCGACGTCCACGTGACGGAGGTGGTGGACGCCTCGCTACACGTCATCTCTCAGACCTTCATGGACGCCTGCACCAAGACGGAGCACAAACTCAGCAGAGTCAGTCCCAAATTAAGACGCTGGTCCCTCCTGTAGTTTAGACCCCGTCCGGAGGGACATGCTGGTATTTTAAAGGGGATGTCTGAGGTTTTCATTCTAGAGAGCAAGACCCTCTAGAAGTTCATCAAATGGGTTGATGGCAGGGATCAGGGATCGTTTGAGCCTCGTTTCTTCACCTAAATCTGTTTGCATCACTTATATTTTCTTATAGAATAATAAGGAAATGTCATTAATAAACATAAACATATTGATACATAACATTTGAGTAAAACATTGATTGACAACGTATTTTATTTGTTTTCTGAAACATTTAAATTAAAGCACAGTCGTTTCCTAACCTGAACTAAAACGCTTTTGTTGGTGCAGCTAAACAGGCATGAATGAAAATAAGACAACTTCTGTTAAATCAGAAAAATTATTACAAAGTTATGTCGAAATCGGTTCAATAGATTTTGTGTAAATAATGTGTTTTTGGACATTTTCCTTATCTGTCAGTGTGAAAAGATAAAACTGAATGACTGGATTCAAACCTTAATGGGTTCTTTTCTGGCCCATCCTTCCATCAAGTTTCGTGGATATTTTTTAAATAGTTTTTGCTCGAAGCTGCTGACAAACAAACAAACAAGCAAACAAACAATCAACAACAACACTGGTGAAAACCTCGGCGGACGTGATAACACTTTAGATACGACATGAACCCTCCAGCTGTAAATCTAAATAAATGACATTATAAATATAAATGAATTCATCCAACTTTGTCTTTATACTGCATCATATGAGTTCCTCTAAAAAGCTACATGATATTCTAGTGTATAAAAGCTGCAGGAGAGAATTTTACATCTTCCTTGTGTGTCTGTTTGAAATCAAGAGCAAAAGCCTTCAGCAGAACAAGTAGCCAATCACAGAACAGTAGGGCGGGGCTTAATGGAAGTGCCCTGGAGAAAAGAAGTAAGGCAGCAGACGGAGGCCGGCTGGAGGAAACAGGCTGCAGCAGGAGAGATAATTACAACAATGAATCATAAAACGAACCCTGGACTGTTTGAACGTCTCAGACTGATGATAATTAACGGCGTCCAAGAGTTAAAATATCTCCACATAAGTTCTGGATAATTAAGATGATCGTGTGAAACCTTGATTCATCTTTAATTGTTTTTCTTTCTCTCTCTGACTGCAGGAGTCTCCCAGCAACAAACTGCTCTATGCAAAAGAGATTTCTACGTACAAGAAGATGGTGGACGAGTGAGTTTATAGCACTAAATATGCAGGGAATAAACAGATATGTGTGTTTTAAAGTAGTGTGTAGTACAAAACTGAAAAAGGTGTTACAAGAACAGATTATCATTAATATAGAAGACGATACAATGAATGTTAAACAGTTTTTAATGTGATTTTTTTTTAAATATGAGCAGCTGATTGAATGCTTCACTGATCAGATCCTCTACAGAGCAGCTGCATGATCAGTTCACAGATTTATCAGTAGTTTAACTTTTGAAATGGTGTTTAAATCATGTTATCTGTGATCATTAAGTCGTGTGATTGGTCTGTTTAAAACAAACTGAACTGGAGACTCTTTTTCAAGCAGTCTGGATGTTTGGAGGTTAAACACTGACATTTATAAAGATGGACGACATGACATTAGTTTCAAAGTTGACTCCAAACCAAAGATGTAAAAGCAGCCTCAGCTTAATTATTATTAATTAATAAACTGTTTAAAGTTATTTGATGCTCTGATTTATATTTACATAAATCAGTAAATATTAACAAATGTAAATTATAGATACAAATATCATTTGATATCTGTGTGTATTTTTCCTCCAGTTACTATAAAGGCATCAGACAGATGATTCCAGTCAGTGACCAGGACATGAACACACACCTTGCTGAGGTGTCCAGGGTATGAACCACCGTGTGTGTGTGTGTGTGTGTGTGTGTGTGTGTGTGTGTGTGTGTGTGTGTGTGTGTGTGTGTGTGTGTGTGTGTGTGTGTGTGTGTGTGTGCTACTCATGCATTAATGCATCAATAATAATAATTACATTTAGTTCAAAAGTGTCTTTATAATTAATAAACTGTTCTTACTGGTAAAAACCTGGTGATCTTAAATAATCTACCAGCCATTATATATTGAAATCACTTAAATGTTTGAACGTGTGCACAAGTAGCTACTGTATGTTTGTGCAATTTCTGTCAAATCTGCTTGATTTTTTAAAACATAGATGTTTTTAATCAGTATTTAATGTTTGTTTCCACTTTGTAGGAACACACTGACAAGCTGAACACCCAGGTGGCCTTACATCAGCTGTACCAGTATGCCAGCAAGTACTACGATGTGGTGAGAAATATCCTCCAGTTTCGAAACAAGAATGCAGACATTTATATTTTTACTCCTGTGAAATCAATGAGACACAGGAGAAAAATAAATGCAAACGCTGGTGAGAAATAACATCTGTAATTATCCTTTAAAAGGAAACTCGCATATTGATTATTCATGGAGAGAAAAGAGCTGAAAGCACATTTGAGACATTACTGACAAGAAAGTATTACCTTTAAAAATAGTGACTAGCTAAGTGTTGCAGTTCAAAGATGTTTTAATTTTCATAATTTTAGTCGTGTCTCAAGGTACATATATTGTGTGTTAACAGGTCATGTAAATAAATCTGTACCTTGTGTTTATAGTTCATAGACAATATAAGAATCAGCTGTAAGAATACGGTAGTGATGCACTTGAGCCTCATGTGGCCAAAATTAGTATTACACAAACAAAATGTTTTTAAAAATGAGGGGAAAAAATCGCCTGTTTTCACAGATAAAAAATGTAAAAATTGAATCATAGTATAAAATAAAATGTTGTCGTCTTCTTCAGATCATCCAGTCGTT
Organism: Chaunax sp. Z400; assembly: GCA_037577475.1. NCBI lineage: Eukaryota > Metazoa > Chordata > Actinopteri > Lophiiformes > Chaunacidae > Chaunax > Chaunax sp. Z400. The sequence continues at coordinate 20,800,544 of CM075204.1, forward strand.
AGACGAGGACCCAGCAGCCCAGAATAAACAGCTCACCCTTCGCCTCCAACAGATCGCTGCTGCCCTGGAGAACAAGGTCACTGACCTTTGACCTCTGGCCTCAGGGAGGGGCCAAGGGGAGGAGCTAACAGCTACTAAAATACTGGATGTTGCTTTCCACTTAACGACTCAAAGGAGGACAAGTTCACGGACTCTACCGAATGTTTGACAGGGCACGGAGTGAAGTGGGAGGGGCTAGGGGAGCCACAGGAAGCTGTTGATGACAAGGACTAAAGGGGGAGGAGTTACGGGACCCCAGCAGCTGTAAAGAATGCAGATTTTGGATAAAGAAAGTGATACAATATGCACAGAGTGGAGGAAATTGACACATGGATAAATGCCTCCACTTAGAATCCTAAAACAAATATCACAGATGGCCAAAATAATATGGCTGCAGATGGGAGCTCTGAATTAAAAGAGTTATTTTTTTAATGGCTGTTTCTGTGTTTGGCTTCCCTAAACCACAAATTTTAATTTTACTATAAAAGGACCGAAGAAAAAAAGTGTCTTGACAAATGAAGCTTGAAGATTTTTGGATAGTTGAAGTAGTGAGATGTTACCAAATATTTTCCTTTTGCTACATGGAAGTTCGGGTTGGACGTACAGCTGATTTTGGGACGCTTCGTGACCAATCTGTCTTTACAACAGCTGAGAAATAAACTGTGGATGGAAGATTTGCTTGCCTCTAACTGACTGGAGGCCAGTTTTCCTGCTAACTACTGTAGTAAGGAAATCTGATCTCCTATCAGCAACGGAGAACAGTTCTCATCCCATTGAAACGCTTGGATGAACTTTTTCCTTTCAAACAAGCTCAAATTAAAATAATCAACCAATGAAACAACACTGCGGTACACACCACTGGCCAATCAGGGGTCTGGTTTTTGTCTTGATGGCACATTTTAAGAGAGTGAATTCAGGGTACGATAGTTTGAGTCCAAAAATCAAACCCGACAGACTTTTCTCGGATCATGGCCAAATGTTTTTCATATCAGATTATTAGCGGTGTGTGTTTCTATGCAGATGACACTGTGCTGAATATTTTCATTCTGTTTAGTTTATTTTTAGTATTATTCTTTGTATGCAGGCTTTAAGCAGAGGCTTTGCATTTCCATGTACAACATAAAATTTTATCTTTTTAATGGACTGATATGGTGCCACATAGTTTTCTTTCTTTTTTAAAGTGTTAATCAGCGTGGTCCAAAATGACATGTCCTGTATATGAGCGTGTGTGTGTGTGTGTGTGTGTGTGTGTGTGTGTGTGTTTTAGTTACCAACACCGTTGTTGCTGAAGACCAGCTTGTTTTTACTTTCTGTGAAAACTCATGACTGTCCAATCATGTCGACTAAAGAGCCAAACACTTATGTTTAAGTGTCATTTGTTTCTTTTATACAATCTTCTTCATTTCACTTCTTTTGCAAAACTCCCTTCGTATAAAACTCTGCATTTCTTTTCTGCTTTTCTTTTTAACTTCACACATACGACTTAAGGGATCCTTCAAAAAGGTGTAAAATAACTCTAGAATTAAGGCACTTGCATGTTAAAATAACATTAAATACAGTCATTAATGGGCACAATTTGTCCAATGCTAATTTTCTTAGAGCTGCAAGATGGCAGAAAAACTATGTGTCTGATGTGACCAGGTTAAAGGAACAGTTCAACCAAAATTGAAATTCATTAAATGTTATAAACTGCTCACCTTAATGCTGATGGAAAGTCAGGTGAAGTCCACCAAACATTCTGGAGCTTCACAGAAAAGCAGCATTGCAGCGTTCGTTCATTCTCCTGAACACCCGCCGACAATGGGGAACAATTAGAACAAATGTTATTTACAAGCTGAAGTGTTCCCTGTCGCCTTCAAACTAATAGCTTTAGCTTAGCTCAGAGTCTACAGTGAAGATTTCCGCTTTAAAAAAAGGTGTAAATAAAGTCTTCCTAAGTGAATTTGGGATCTCTGGAGCCTTGGAGGACACTGTACAGCTGTGTGGAGTCACTGTAGGCTTCTTTTCATCTGTTATATATGTTATAAAATGAGCCGTGTTGGAGAATTCTGCAAAACTGTTTTGCTATGAAGCTCCAAAAATGTTTAGGATTTTTAACCATTTATTCTCCTTCCATGGAAAATTTTGAATGCATAAAAAAGAAATAAACAACAAATAACATTGAATTTTTTTATTTTTTTTTCTATTTCACATAGCTAAAAAGTCAAATATTTTTCATGCAAAACTTTCCTTTTGTGTTTTTGGATTGGACATAATTGTACTTCCTCATTCTGCCCGTTAAATGAGGTTCTTAAATGAGGCATCTTCATCATCACCATCATATATCTACATTATTATTTGCCTTCTGAGCCCAGACGATGCACTTTATGTAGTGCTTGAGTGATTATCGGATGAATTATGTTGGAGGATGAAACCTTCGTCTTCGTCTTATAATCTGCATCTTTAATTTCTGAATGAATTCGACCTCCAGGCTGCTGCATCTTTGTCCTCCTCAAACTGTGGATGTGACCAACCGTAAGGCAGCATTTGGCACCAGATGAAATAAATCTTGGTTTTTTATTTTTTTCTTCTCTTAAGTTTTCTTGTGAATGTTTGTTTTTGGAGCCACTTTGGTGCCAAATAACTTCAAGAAACTATGGTGTGTTTGTGTCAGTCCTAAGAATTGAACTGTGGTTGAAGTTTTATGTTTAATGAGTGTAGAAATAAGGGGAACAAATTATTGTGTACTTAATAATCTGGTGGTACTTTTTTTTTTCTTTACTTAAAATGAGACATTTTGCGTGCCGCTCTGATTTTTGGATATCGATGACTTCTCTCAAAATTTCATTGGCTTCTATATTCACTTTTGATGTTCAGATCGTTTCCAGAATCCTTCTAGGAGAAAAACTGTTTTTTCTCATTTTGTTGTTGACATACGAGCTCCATCGTTACTCCGTCTACAAATATAGTTTAAAATTTGACAGATTTTCTTATTTCTCTGCCGACACTTGCTTCTTTCTGCCTTCTTTTTGCCACTAGCGAGTGCCTTAAAGAGTAGAACTGAAAGTAGATGTGGAGGTAAAAGCCAAAAAGACGTTTATAGTAGGGTTGATGCATGTTCGTGGTTCTTAAGTGGAGCCAAAGTTTAAGGTATTTAAAGTCAGACTGTGACGTGTTTGGTGTTGCCGGGAGTTAAATATATACAGATAAATAAGAATACCCATGCAGCTGGAATATGGTTAGCATAGCTTAGCATAAAGACTCGACTATCCAGTGCTGTAGTAGATAGGCTACCGGTTTATCTTTGACTGTGGATAAAAATTGTTTTGAATGATGGATTATTTCTGCTTCTCTTATCATTGGCTCTGCAGCAACTCGTCTCGCCACATCATGTCATGCCAACGACGGCAAATTAACACACTCTAAAATAACAAAGAAATAATGTGTCCCTTTATTAAACTCATCTTTATGGGAAAATGTTGACATTTCACAGAAATGTATTTATAAAATTGTGAAGCATTAATTTAGAAACCATTGACCTACAGTAACGTACTAGAATGTGAATGAAAGCTTGTTTGAATTGTTTTTGGCACACAACATGGAAAATGTTGGTTTAAATGACGCAAAGCTGTCATCTGTAAATTCCCAGTGTTCCAGAACACTTTATGAATATTAGAAGGATGTGACCTGTGTGTGTGAATGTTGTTCAGATGTGTGAATGGATGACAGATCAGCACAAGGAGCTGATTTATTTGTCTGTTATTTGAGGATCTGTGTGTTTAAATGATGTATAACTGAAGCATATTTGAAAAATAGTTTTATGAGGAACAAAAACAAAAGAGTTTTTTTGAATGTTATATAGAAAACTGCCCACTGGTACTGATGTTTTTACCAACATCACGAGGGTCAGATGTGTTTATACGATTGTGTATCAGTTGTACATCGAATACATTTTTCCCATTGTTTATTCTTGTAATGTCAATGTAGGAAACAAATGGTTTGGATGGACTGGACCAAGTGTAGACTTTTGCAACCAACAGAAACGGCACGACGTTACCAAGACCCGACTGGACTGGAGCCCAAATCAGTGACTCTTCTGAGGAAGTGGAGAGCTGGGCAGATTTGAGTCCAAATATCCAATAAAGGATGTTTATACAAATGAAAACTCTTTTGTTTTGGTGTCTTTTCTTCTCCTTTCACAATGTGTAACAGTTACAAGGTGAGTCCACAACCACACGACAATGAATAAACATAAAATCTTTGACTTTAAACGTGTTTTTATGTAAGATTTTACCTACAGTTCAAGATTGAAGGTATTAGGGGGTCCCTGCTATCAGCTGTAGCCTCTAATTGAATACAGTGGAACTGGATGGAACTTTGCTTTTAGTCCTCAAAACAGTAAAAAAAAAAATACAATTGAAAATCTCAACAGAAGTTTTTCTGACCTGGTTCAAGATAATCCACAAACTTTGTTCTGAGCAGATTCACGTAGGAACTATTTTCTTTCCGTATCACCGATCTGAAGGAAACATGCATCTACTCATGGACGAGATGCTAGCTAAGTAAGCTATCTTAAATCAGGAAAAAAATCTGAAATCATTTCAATCAAATATATTCAACAGAATTTGTGGTGATCAGTTTCATGTAGGAACTATTTCATTTCTGTATCGTTCTTTGGAAGAAAGTTTACATCTACTCATGGATGAGATGCTAGCTAACTAAGCTAACTAATATTACAGATCAACCCTTAAAGTTTACATCATCCCTGTGTCGAGCATGAGCCTCTCAATCTTTAGATGTTAATTTACTTCTGTGTGGCAATACGTTCTAGTTTGGTAAAGATAAAGGCCTTTAGCTTAGCTTAGCATAGGGACTGGAGGCAGGAGGAAACGGCTAACTTTAGTTCAAAATACACCTTTCAACACCTCTAAAGTGCTAATTAACAAATTATCACTTAGAGAAGCTTTTCTCTGTATTATTTAACTGAATATATTACAGTATAACACTGATTAACTGTCATTTTTCATTTACAGAACTTCCACTCGACATGGACAACCATGAGGATGACTTAATTAATACCTCCTTCTGCAGTTTGGTAAGTATTTATACTGATTTTACTACCTTAAGTTTTGTGTATTAAAGAAAACTGTTCATATTAAATGTGTATTTAAATTTGATTCATCAACTGCAATAAATTTTAACATTACCCTTCTAAATCTTACCAATGTAAGAAAACATTATGTAGAGATTAAAAAGAGACAACACTGCCTCCCTGAGGCACTACACTCTCAAACAGCAGCAGATTCAACATTCTGGATTGTAAGCTTCGTGTTTTCTTCTTTCTTTTTTAGTTTTCCTGCTCTATCATCTACAAACTGAGCTCCATTCATTCTGCTTAGTCTGCGAATCAACATTTGAAGTTTTCTTTAATATCAAGTAATGCAGTGATGGTTGTCTGTACATCCATGGTTAATACCGCAAATTAACAACATAAAATCTCCAAATTTCCTGTTAATGTACTTTAAATGTGTGTAAAGTTTTTTATAAATAGTGAGTTTGGAGGAATTTTGTGTATATTTTGGTTTAAAGTAAAATGTGTCATCAGCTGCTGAATGGATTCCAATTACCTCCCAAAATGGGGCTGAATAAGTACATTTAAAGAAGTTAACCAGTTTTCTATAGTGATTCAAGGTGAGCAGCTGAAGGACATATAAATATTGCAGGGATAATACCAATCTATAATATTATAATGTATTTCTATGACTCATAACAGGAAATAGGAAAATTGTCTCCAGGAAGAAATTGCATTTGAAGGACAGCTCTTACTATGTTCTTACTAAGTATTTAACACCTGTAGTGTAAAATAAAATAAACAAATTTGAAGTACTTGTATTTTACTGGTGTATTTTCATTTTATGCTTCACTACATTTCAGAGAGAAACTTTTTACTCCACTACATCTTACAGCTATAGTAACTAATTACTTTAAAGATATGACCTTTGTTAACTAACTATAAATTAGTTTAAAGTAACGTCACCTACTGCTGCAACAGTAATATTATACTAATAGATTTATGTAATAATGAATTATTATAGTTAAAATATTTTTTTACTGATAATTCCTCTGTATGTTTATATTTATATATTTTTCAAATATAAAAATCAGGTATAAAAATTAATGTTCTGTGTTTGTTTGGATCTTAAACATTTTGGTAGCTAAAATTCAGGTTCTGTGTACAAAAAAATTCGTTATGCGCATGCGCGAACGTGGTCCTGTCAGACAAGGTTACCGCAAATGTGCCTGTTCAAAAAAGCTCGCGATGTGATTAACTGTTTATAAAACGATATGTAATATACTCAAAATAACGTCTTTTTAATCATTCATGTTAAATTTATCTTCAAATTCCATTATTGAAATTATAAAAACGCTTTGAATTCACAATCGCTGTGATTCGCGCCAATGATTAGCAGGGCTTGTGGGTGTTGTAGTTTTTGCATCTGTCCGCCATGTTGAAATTACGAAACGAAATTGGATTAAACTGGTGGCCAAAATATAAACAGTCTTTACGATATTCAGAAGACTTCTGTGTTTCTGTTAGCAAAAAGAAAAGAGAAAACAAACCGCAGCCCTTTCTCTTTTTTAATTTAATCAATTTTAGCATCTAAAGAAGTGAGAAAGCAGAAAACACAAGAACCAGGTCCAAATAAATGACACTTATATTACCAGAAATTAAACTTTTTATTTAGTTTACAGAAAAGTCTAAACAGAAATGTCAGAAATTATAGATCTCATATACTCATCTTATTATTTATAGAGCTCATAGAAAAGTGTCCACTTAAATAAACTTATAATAAATAATCAAGATGTCAGGTAACACTTCAGGGTTATGGGCTGTAATTTCCCTCAAAATTTCATGGAAGTTTTCTGGAAAAACGATTAATTTTGGTCTGAATTATATGGAAAACAGAGGTAGTGTAGAATTGGTGCATTCAAATTACATGGAAAAAAAGTTTCTTATTATTTTATCTCAAGGAAATTCCAATTTCCACATTTCCACAAAGCTTCCAATGAAATTGAATTACAACCTGTAAAATAAAAGGCAAAGCTTTATTTCATGGGTCTATAATAATTTATTAATTTCCTAAAAATGTACAAAATGTCTCCTAGAAAGAATGATGTAATCAATTATTATCGGCCAAACTGTTAACTTTATATGCTCATTTATTATATTTCTATTATCTGTCAATTATTACTGAACAATAAATAAACGTTCATTCAGTTTTAAACTTAACTTTTCTTTGAAGAACATTTTCCTGTAATTTGTATCAAAATTACAGAATTTTTTCCAGGAAATCTTTAATGAAATTATAGACACACAAAATAAAACGACAACATGCAGCGTTACCGAAGATTTAAAGGAACAATCTGACATTTTGAGGAGTCAGACGAGAAAAAGGGGGAAAGAATGAAAATGATTTTAAGGTTTAAGCATCATTTAAAGGTTAAGTCTCATGAGAAGACAGAAACCAACAGGTACTGAGTTTCTATCAGTTTATTTTGATTCAATTCTGCTGCCATAAATGTGGATTAATCTACCATCAAAAACACATTTTCTTCCTGTTTCGATTAATTTTGTCACTGCAGCTTCTCAGATATAACATTTTTAAATCCATGTTAATTGAATATGTTTGACTGTTGGACCAAATTTGAATTTGCCACAAATGAATGCTGACTAAAATAACTGCTTGAAACTACAGCCCCCAGCTGTTTAGATTACGGAGCCTGAGAGTCGTTTGTCTTCAGGAGGAACCGACAGAGGAGGGAAGAAAGACAGAATAATATGGACTAATGGCAGCTTCTCATAAAGAGACTGAGACTCAAAGTGCAGACATGTGCCGTCAGACAGCAGCAGAGGCTCCTCGGGTTGGGAGGGAGGAGGTGAGGACACCCGGAGGTGAGGACACCCGGAGGTGAGGACACCCGGAGGTGAGCACAGTCTCAGCTGAGGTAGGTGAGGATGACCGACTGTATCGGCAGCCTGCACACCGGACACAGCTTGTTCCTCTTCTTCAGCTTCCTGGCACAGACGTAGCAGGATATGAGGTGTCCGGTTCGTCCGTGGACGATGCAGCCGTTCTTTGGCCGGGACTGACAGATGAGGCAGGGGTCGAGGCACGACTCCGGCAGACGCCACTCCGCCGACACACTGCGCTCCAGCTCAGGGACGACGGGAGGGGGAGGGAGGGGTGGCGGCGGCAGATCGATGGGGGAGGTAGGGAGAAGCTCCTGGGAGTCGAAGGAGGAGGAGGGGGGCTGGGAGTCGAAGGAGGAGGACGGCTGGGAGGATGAGAGGAGATCCTGGGAGTTGGGCGCCGAGGACGTGGAGTCAGGAACGGACAGGGTGGAGTCAGACAGGCACTGGGACAGGAGGGGAGTTTTCGCTCTTTTCCCATCTGGAACATCGACTCCTTCGTTCTCCTCAACATCAGAACCTTCTGTGGCTGCTGATTGGTTGGTTGGCTTTAGGGGCAGGGCTTTGGGGCACAAGGAAGCAGACTTTGTTCCATCCTCTGGCAGCCAATCATGGCGCAGCGTCCAGCAGCGGAGACAGTTTCTGGGGAGGGGGGGGTTCAACTCGTCACACTTGACACACCTCCAGTAGTCCTGAGGGAGGAACACACAGTCAGACGTGCACAAGTGTGTGTGTGTGTGTGTGGGTTTGTGTTTGAGTGTTTGCACGAGGACTCACAGCCTCAGTGATCTCTGTGTCTTCGTCAAAGGAGTCTTCATCCTCCGCCTCAAAGATGGTGACCTCATAGACCTGCAACACAGACATGATGATGTACGTCTGGCTGAGAAACCATCGGACTGAGATTCAGGTCGGTTGCGGTTTCTTACCTGGTCGTCTGCAGACAGAGAGGCGTCGTCTTCGTTGTAGTCTTCAGAGGCGATGGACTCCACCTCGAATTCAACGCTGAAGTTGTCTGAGTCTGAGTCTGAGGCTGCGACCGTGACCTCTGACCTCCCAGACTGAACACACACACAGTCCATGTCATAAACCAACAATCAGAGATTAACAACACAAAGGTGTGTGAGTGTGTGTGTGAGACACTCACTGTGCTTGGTGAGTCAGATGATTGGCTGCTCTGTCTGTCCCGCCCACTTCCCAGTCCACCAATCACACACCAAGACAGGCTGTCATCAAAGGTCAAGGAATAGCTGTCAGACCTCCTCCTCTTCCTCCCGTCTCCTTCCTCTTCCTCCTCTGACTCCTCATCTTCATCGTTCTCCACGCTGTGGGACGGCCCTGAGGAGATCAGGGGGGCGGAGTTTAAGTCCCAGGTTTCTTTATGAGGTGTACTGAGGGGGTGTCGCCCCTGGATACTCACCGGGCTCGCTGCTCCTGCCGCTCCTCCTCCTCCTCCTCCGCCTGCTCCTTCTCTCTGGCGATGAAGAGCGACTTTGTGAATCTGCCTCCTGAAAAGTACAAATTCAACATCACATTTTGTAGGAATCTATGACAACAGAGCTTAGAAGTCAATTAAATATTGGCCATACTTGAACAGCGAGCTAATTTTATTTAGCATTTTTGTCCATTTAAAAACTCTGTTAGACACTTTGCTGACACAAAATTCAGAATTAAATGTATTTATTTAAGTTTCAAAAAATATTTTACTGTTATTTGTGCACTTGAGCAACATTAGAATTACTTGTTTACACCTTTTTAGAATGTTTACAGGACATTTAATTCTAAAGCTGCTATAAAGTAAACCTAAAAATACTGTATTATGTACTCAAAACAGACAAATACTACAGTTACGTCTCCTAAAATATTCTGAATGCAGTACAAACTGTATTTTAGGTGTGTTACCTCCGTCCCTCCGTCTGTCTGACTGTTACTGTGAGCTTCACACAAGCTTGGCGGTGAGTCTGAGAGAGAGAGAGAAGAAGAAGACAGGTTGTCTCAATCTGAGCATCCAAGGATGTGTGGAAGCTAAACAGGAAGTGAGCGAAATGGGGAAATGCTTTTGACTGGTTTAGAAAAAACGAGGCAGAGTGAAATAAAAGAGCTGAATCCAGACTTCACGTTCACCACGTCCAGTTTAAAAGGGATTTTCTGAACTGTGTTTAATCCTATTAAGAGCTGATATTTATGCCGAGTCGTTTTTAGACCTCAGGAGTTTTGCACTGATTTAATCCAGATTGGTCTCTTCCAATAATCGGAGGAGAAATCTGTGACTTTGGTCAGTGAAGATGTTTAACCCAGATTATCTGATAATGTGAGGCGTTTGAATCTGAACTCATCCTGGACCCACTCCTGATTAATGAGAGAACAGCTGAAGGTATGATGGTAAACATTGTAGCCCTCCAGGCTAACGTTGCTAGCATACTGCTGTTGACAGAAACAGAATCTCGCCCCCAGCTCTCAGTTAACAATAAACAACCAGTGTTGAATTTCTCATCCACCCTCCTTTAGCCTTTCCTCACTGTTAATGGTTACAACAGCTGCTTCCCCATTAGACCACATGATTAGAGGAGAGTCAGTTTCAGTGTGTGCTGACGTCTGGAGGAGGAGGAGCAGTCCTACCTTGGATCCTCACGGCCACCAGGTTCTTGGTGATCATAGCGAACAGAGCCCTGAAACATAAACATGTTGTCGTTAGCTCACTGGAGAAGCCTGAGACTTCAAGATGTTTTCAGTTCACAGTAAACTAACTGCTGGCTGTCGTTGCAGAGCAGAACCCAAACCTCACCGTGGCTCTTTAACGGAGAAGCTGTCGACTCCCAGCACCCGCCCCAGTGCATCCTGGGAGCAGTGGACGATGTGCTGCTGCTTCTCGTCATACAGCTGCTTCTGGATGATGTACTGACCCAGGTAGAACATCACCTGCAGGGAGGAGCGTCACAGACACTTTACTCAGAGTGGGATCCCTCAGGTGTTAACATTAAAACACAAGACAACACAACGCACCTCCTTCATGGTGAAAACATCCTTAGTGGCTCCTGCATGTTGCAGTAAATTACGGAACTCTACTTTTGGTCTGACCTGAACACACAAAACAGGAAAACGTTCAGTCACACAGTAGAAACAGGTTACAGCCGGTGGAGTCAGTAAAAAGCAGCTGTACTCACCAGTTTGTCGTCGTCAGAGACGTCAGGGTTGAGCTCCCTGTCAGCTGACATGATGCTGCTGCTGGTTTCTGCACACAAACAGGTCATATATATTATTAGATATCATATAAAATACTGTTTAGCCAGCAGACAGGTACCAAAACATGTAATAAGTAGAATGACAGCCTACGGCAAGCAGGAAGGAATATTTAACATTTTTACAATAGTTTTTAAGCCTTCTGCTGTTTTCTTTTTTGAGGAAACTGGATCTAACCTGTAAAACGGCATCATTTGGTTAGAATGCTGACATTTTAAAGGCTTTCTTGTATTTATTGAGGTGAACGTTTGAACACACAGTTGCCGGTTTACACATCCAGCAGACACACAGCAGTGTTAGCAGTTATTGGAGGCGTATTTCAGGCTACATCAACAGACATGTTTGAGGAAAAGTAGGAAATCTTAATGAGCCATCATCCTGTAATCTCTACATTAAATTATAGTCTCCTGTTAATTAATGATAACCGTTGTAGTTCAATAGCATTTTAGCAAATCCACTTAATGAATCCAACCCTCTTTGAAATCACTGATTAAATCTATTTAGGTTTATTTAGCTGCGACCCTGATTAATGCTGATGTAATTAACGTTAATCTGATTCAATCAAATATTAAACAGTGACAACAATAGTTCAACTCTGTCTCTCAAATGACTCATTTAATCATGTTGATTTTTACAGTTTGTGCTGCATTTTGCATGGACAAAATAATAGAAATGCATTAAAGTCAACAGCACCACAACCTGCAGCTTTAAAATGACGTCACTGAAACAAACACTTAACGTTATACACTTAATTATGACACCATTTACCCTATAATATAAAGGCAAGTCATATCTATTACTTAAACCAACACATCCTGAACAACAGAAAAGTAATCAGCAACTATTTAGATACTTGATTCATCTTTTAAATGTATATATAAAGTAGAAATGTCTCACAGACCTGCTTCTCTAGTGTGAAAATCTGATGTTTAATTCTGTCATCTAGGATGGAAAATTCAATGTTCTGGATGGTCGAGTAGACAAAACAACCATTCTGCATATGTTAAAGAAATTGTGACGGCACTAATTGACAATTTTCTGGCAAATTATTAACCAAAAAAATCTTAAATCACATATAAAATTAATAAACTTTCACTGCAATGAACTGTGCTCCTCTTTCATGCAATAACCCTAAAAGTCAAGCATTTAACTACAACATTGTCAGTTTTTAAATGACATTTTCTTGGAATCACTCATTTACAACAGATCTTGTGTGAAACAGCAACACAATGTGAGAAAACTTAGCTATTAATCATCTACACAGTATATTTTGGATATGAATATTAGTCTTACCAGTATTTACAGAGTAAAACGCATCAGCAGCTCATCCTGTGCAAAAAGAAAAACAGATAAAGTGCAGTCAGAGTGGAGCAGAGAGGAGCTGTGGCCTCTTATACAGCAGCTCAGACATGTCAGGACTAGACCAGCCTAAATGGCCTGGTCTAACCCAACAGGAGTCTATCAGCCACTCTCCAGGCTGAGTCAGCAGGCTTGTTGTAGGTTCATGTGTAAACTCAGTGTAACAGCTGATTTAGTTCGTCTGTGCAGACATGCCAGGACTAGTCCACGATGACTCATCCCTGTCAAAAAGCAGATAACCAGGCTTACGCTACCAGGTCCAGGTCACTGATGTGAAACTGGCCTGACACCAGTGTGTTTCCACTGCAGGACTTTCACCTCAGGCTTTAAGGGAAATGGAAGAAATTTGTCATTTAAATAATTGTTTAATTAATTTAAATAACGATCATTTAATTGTCCTCTTCTGATCATTTTGTTCCACCTTTCTAGTATTAATCTAATCATAGTTTAATCATGTAAATACACCCAATGAAGCAGAAGAGGAGCCATTTATTGGCACCATCACACTGATACCAAGACTCACATCTGAAACTTCATTAATAGCTAATCACCTGAATGGACCTGCAGCTGCAGCCGTCAGTCCCAGTTCAGTGAACTGGGTGGGGTGGTGGATTCATAGATGTTTTTGTTTTTTTTAATTTCTTACTGTCACTATAACAATACACCTCCTACCAAACATCAGCTGACAGACAGAACTGTGCTGAGATCAATAACAGATTAGAATTTCCTGACTCTGGAGGTTATGACCCCACATGAGGTCATTTGACATGACAGCCAAGAATTAGATGAGATTAGCAATTTTAATTTTTCTTCTTTTTTTTTCTTCTTCTAAATTTGATTGAATTTTACATATTAAATTTAACTTAATTGATTCAAATATCCTGCAGTTAATGTAGAGAAAAGGTGGTTGTTGAGTTTCTACTTGTAACTAAAGATTGAAAAACATTTTATCAAGTCAAACTGTAAATATGTCAGAAAGCCTAACTGCACAGATTTTTACTCAACTCTCATTCATTTTTCAAATTAGAAGAAAAAACATCCATATTCTCTCTATTTACAGTGTAGAATATTCTCACATGCTTCACATAAATTAAACTAAATATGTCAAATTAATTCAAATTCAAAACTGTAATACAGTTAAGAGGCATCTTTGCCACATTTTCAACATTCATTATTAAAGTATCTGCGCTCAACCTGCCCGGACTCAATAAATACATGTTGGTCTGCCTTGTCTGGCCCTGCGTTGGTCCTTGAATGTGTCTGGGCAGAGTCTGAGTGACTTCACATATAGGATGACTGTTCATGTACAGCTGACAAACAGCCTCCATGAGTCAGCTGCTCCACAGTTACCACTGCAACACATGGACACATGTAGGGACTTGTCCATGTCCCACTACACCCCACCAAGACCTTAATGTGTCACCATGCTGGGACACATTAACAACACCTTCACGTACATCAATGGAAAACTAATGAGCAGAAATCTCAGTTCAGACTGATTTTGCTAATTGCTAATGGTGCCTCTGCCAAACACTTTAAAATACAGTATTTATTATGTTTGTTTTTAAAAGCTAATGTTAAAGCTAGTGTTTCACACTTATGACAATATTGACAGCCACGAGGTAGCATCCAAAACAAAAGTAGCAGGCTAAAAACAAATACTCACTTGTACCTTAATTCAAGTGTAATAAAAACATTGACGGCAACGTATCGCTGCAGAAGCAACACAAATAAAATCCAAAAGCAGCCGTACCAGAAAAGTTAGCTAGTTGACGCCAACTTATAAAAACTTGATTAATCAAGCTAACTTCACTTCAGATGTTAGCTACCTCACGTAAAACAATTTAGCTAATATACAAGGCTTCGTATGAACATAAAAGTCGTAAAGAGTAATGAAATATAGTTTTTCAACCTTTCAACATTTGATCTGAATACGACCCAGACCAACTATTTGTTTTAACTCGTTAACGGAGAAGCCAGCAAGCAACGCGCTGCCTCGGTCTCCTCAAACAAGAAAATACGAGGCTCCGCGGCCTTTTTGAAGGCTGCTAACCACCTGCTAACCTGCGCTATTAGTATGGTTACAGCGCTAAAACCTGGTGTATTAAACCATAGGCAATACTTTACGTACCTCGCCAGTTTCTTAAAAAAAAAAAATAGTATCCACAGAAAGCGTTTAACGTCAAGCTTATTTGCCTAGTTGAACTACTAATAGCCGAGTTTTCACTGTTCAGTTGTCTTCTCAGTTGTGTGGCGCCCCTGCTGGCCGAAAAGTGACACTGCATCATGCTAGCTTCATGCTAACGACATACAAGGCAGTAATGATACTCTCCTTCACTAGTTCAATTTAACAGGCAAATACTCCGAATTTATCATGATGTTGATTTTATCTATTTATTGGCCATTAAAGATTTGATGCTGAATTAATATTCCCTCAACTAGATTATGATCAACATTACTACTTAATTGTATTTTATTGTGTTGTACTCTATCAAAATAGTCCAATTTAATCTGCATCATTTCATTCCTTTATTCCCAAGTTTTTTCTGGTATCATTATTTTATTCTCAAAATTAATCACTCAAAAAGTCGCTTTTTCTTGATTTGTTTTCCTTTAATCTGACTTTGCTGAAGTATCTTTTGTTCATATTACAGCTTTATTCTCAAGTTTTTCTTTCAAAACTAAAATATTCACAAAATATTACTTTTTAATTAAAAATGGCCATATTACTACTTCAAATGAACATTTTTACTCACAATAACTACTTATCCACAAGTTATATTTTTCCCCAAAATGTTGTGGCTTAGCACTTTGTAGAAATACGACTAATATTCTCCAAATATTATCACTTTAATCTTGAAACATGAAAATTCTATTCCCAAATTATTTTTTTTCTAGAAAAGTGCATCTTCTAAAACAAAAACAATTATTATGACCCACTTCAAGTTAAGTTGACACTAAACCAGTACAGAAAATGAAGAATTTTATTTTGCAAAAAACAAAAACACAATCCAAAAAGACAACGGTGATTTTAACGTTTTGTGTGTCTGTGTGTGTATTTATGTATTCGTGTGTGTGTGTCTTTGTGTGTGTGTGTATTCATGGCTGTAACTCATAACCCAGCGGGTCGAGTCCTCGATCCAACAGGGAGAGCGACGACTCGCGCAACTTCTGGAGAAACCTCCTCAGCTCCTCTTTAGAGAAAACCTGAATTTGTGGAGAGAAGGGACACAAAAACAAACGAGAACCTTAAAGAACGCAGTGCTTATTTGTAAAACTGCTCAAAGTTTAAACTAAAAGTTAAAAGTAAAAATCCTTTATCCTTGTTACAAACAAAATTAATCAAGTTCTTAAAACATAAAAATACTCTAAAATAGAAGAAAGCTACAGGGTTCTCTGAAGCTGCTAAAAAGCAGGCTACAACTAATTATTATTGATCAACTGTTTATTCATTTTAATTTTAGAGTTGTGTCGAATTCCAGGTAGTTTGGCGTTTGAGCGGAGACTTGAGGAGTGATTAATTACCTGCATGATCAATAATCTGTCCTTAAGTTTGGATTTCTAACCAGATTCGATCAATAAAGATGTCTGCCCAGCTATATTTACCTGGTAGAGGCGGTGTTGGTCGGATGAGATGATGTCGGCGAGTCGCAGCGCCTCCTGTTGTCTGGAGGAGTTCTGCAGCACGCTGAGCAGCAGGAAGCTGAGGCGGGGCAGACACAGAGAGCGCAACGCCATCATCTGGTGGCTGCGCTCTGAATCCTGCTCCAAGTCCTGAAAACAACCAATCCATTAATCCAACCAGTAAAATAGACAATCAATAAATCTCTTCTGTAAGTAAATTAGACATGAAAATCAACACAAATTCTGATTTATTTATGAATACATGTAAAACTATTCCTTTACATTTGTCATACAGAGAAGCCTGTGGATCTTAAATAGTTTGTATTTTAGTGTTTTCATCTGAAGAATCCTGAAGTTTAGACAAATATGACCCATGAAGGTTTAAAAACAACAATGAGGGTTTGAATTTATAGTTTTGTTACTCCGATGTTTGATGTAATAAATTAATGAAAATCTGCTGAATATTATATCTGCTTTAAAACAAAACAAGAGCATCTTGTTCGCTGCTCCTTCTCTCATCGTCAGCTCGTTTGCAACCTGTTCTTTTTTTAAACGGGTCACAGAACCAACAAAAGGTTCCTGACAGCTTTGAGTGGATGAGTGGCTAAAAGAAATGTCCAGCCCTCTTCCTAACATTGACCCTTGGTGTTACCTGTCTGTTGTCCACCATCCATCCTCCATCTACAAACAGCAGCACATTGTAGATTCTTTCTTTTACGTCTTCAGTTAGAACGTCCAGACGGCACGACCAGGCAGCCAGAGACGTCTGACCCACAAACACACAGGAAATGACATATTAATATTGTATTAATACCAAAAGGACTTAAATACTCCTACCTTCACTAGAAACTGGACTGAATGATACTGTTTACTTACAGTTTAGTCATCATGACTGAAAACTGATCAATAGATAGAACCGTGTGTACCTGGTACTCATTCTCTCTCATCTCATTGGCTACTCTCTCTGTGAATTTGGCCTCTGGGACAGGTGCCGGCTTCTGGGGGGCGGAGCTACTGTGGCCGAACCATTCAGTGAACGCCTCATGCGCTTCCTGTGAGACCATTGAGAGACACATTCAGATTAATAACAATTCAGGATCTCAGATTGTCAGAGTTAGGATTGTGACATATGAGCTGTATGGAGTCATTTCATGTTTGTTTTAAAGCAAGTCTCCGTTTTCTTCAGTTGTTTTAGAGAATGCTGCAAAATAATTTTGCTGTGAAGCTCCAGAAATATTTTGTGGACCAGAAAACTTTCCATCAGCAGAGAGGTGAGTATATAATGAATGAATTTTTATTTTGGGGTGAGCTGCTCCTTTAAGTCAAACTGTTCCAAGACTTGCTTATGACTAAAACTGATGAGATTCAGTTTGGTGCTAGTTAGTAAATGTTAGCATCCTTGCATATCAAAGATAAAGATTACACCTGCTTAGCATCAGCATGTTAGCATCATGGATGTTTGCAGAGACAAAATCTGTCACAGAAAAGAGACAGGAGACCGACCAGGTAGGCTCTGATACACAGGTGTTCTCTGATGGCATTCTCGTCCTCAGCAGGCGCTGTGGTCTGACCCATCCCCGCCCACTGGCTGTAAATCTCCTTCATTGAATCCTCCGGAACTTTAGAGAACACCGCCTTGGCTGCGTCGTGTTTCTGCAGGGCTGAAAGAGACAGACAGAAGCAATGCATCATGGTTACTGACTGTTAGAAGGGCCAGGACCATGTGACCCACAGAGACTGACATCAGTTGACTGATAACATTCATGCAGGGAGGATTAGATGCAGTACTAGTATTAGAGAATACATTAGTTTTGGTTCGTTGTACCTTACATACAGTAGAGAAGGTTTCTTGTGTGAACCTGTGTGTTAACAATATTTTTAAGACCTTCGTTTTCAATTCCTGCTGAAATTTGTCATATTTTCTGATAATAAAACAAAACAAACCCGTTATCTCACACAGGAAGTAATGGTTAGCTGGAGGTAAACATGCTTGCAGATTAGCTCACTAGAAATAAAACTTACCCAGAAACTTCCTCATGATGGCGTTGGACTGCTTCAGGGCCTCGGCTCGATGGGCGGGGTCAAACAGCAGCCAATCGATAACATCAATCTTCTTTAGGTCCTCCTATCAGAGCACAGAATCACAGTAAGTCAGTACAGTTATGCTAATACAGCTAAGTATGTTGCTAATCTTGACGAGCGATGATGCAGCATCCTATATCGGTCTGAAGCCTGATTGGTTACACCTCACACATAACAGCCTATCAACACTAAATAATCTGAATCAGCAAAGTCATAAACACATTATTCCGGTACATAATTGTTTGGTTTGTATTTTGCACCTTCGTCGTTCCCGTCTCCAGCGTCTGGCTGTGGTGAGTGAACTCGTTTTCATCTCTCTCTCTCACAGTCTCCACCACCAGCTTGGTTATCGCCGCGACATCCAGACCTACACGGATAAAAGTTAACGTTCAGTATCCTCTTAGTCAGAACGTTTGTTGATCTCAGAGTGTGTAACGTTTCAATAGTTTCCCTCTCACCAGCATCAGTGGCGAGCTGCAGGCAGTGGGGGCGGAGCTCCGGCTGCGTGACGGTCTCTAAGAAAGTGGCGTACTGAGCGGTGGCGATCTCGGCCGGTAGCTGGCTAACGTAGCTCGCCACGAGGTCGGTCTGCTGATCCCGAATCAGAAGGGAGACGTACGCCTTCAGCACATCAACACACACCTCCTCCTTAGAGAGAGAGAGAGAAAGATGGAGCGATGAAAACATCAGCAGACGTCCCATAAGTTTAGATTTTTGTTACATCTTTATCCTGATGCACTTAATGTGTCTACTTTACCTTCAGTGCCAAACCAAGCGAGCGGAAAAACAGCAGAAGGTGAGCAATGAAGCGCAGCAGGTGCGAAGGGAGGGGCTTAGAGGCTGTCAGCCAATCAGAAAACTCATCCAACAGCCCTGAGAGAGAAGGGGGTAAAGGTTTAGGATGTAGGAGACATCTTCTGGGTCACATTATGTCATCTTTCAGGAGTCAGAGATCTCACCGTCCAGGTCTCCCAGGAGGACGAACTTCTGGATAACGTGGTAATGTTCTCTCGTCTCCTCCAACACCCTCTACACACACACACACACACACACACACACACACACACACACACACACACACACACACACACACACACACACACACACACACACACACAGGAGGAAGGTGGTTTTATGCTGGGCTTGGTCATGTGACTTTAATAATCACCAATCACATTCAGTGTGTTTGTTTCACCTTTGACTCTGAGGCTTGAAGCTCCTCGAACACTTTCTCCATGGTCCAACTGTGGGCAGAGAGACGACGATCAGATGTGAGATTTTATTCTCGATGGAAAGCTGTTCTCTTAAAAGGTCGTATCAAGTGCTGCTGTCACAATACTGGAATTTCTAACTTCCATTCAATACTACAGAGAAAAAAAGTCCATCACTGAGGGCAGACAATTTTAGATTTCTATTAACAAGGTAATTATATTAGTTTTCCTAACTTTTCTTGGCTAATAGTAGAAAACAGCAGATTGATTGTAGTGAACATCAATCAATCAATAATTTAAACTTTATCACATTAATGAAAACAATCTTTTTGAGGCAGTGCACATGCTCAGAAACCTCAGGGAAAAAAAAATCATAAAAAACCAGAGTTAACTTCTATCTTTAGAGGCTCCATGCAGACGTTCTCTACAGGAAAAATATTGTAGCCTATTTTTTCCACAAAGAACCGCAGACAGAGTATCGATACTATGGAAAATTAGTATTGAAACAGTTTAAAATACCCAGAATCTGAATACATGTAAAGAAAATACATTTGAAATCTCTTGAGCTGAGGCGAGGAGTTCTCAGGAGACGCATGATGAGTCTTTATTGCAGCTTGATGCACATCAAGTAGAATTAAAGATGTGCAGAACACGTGTCAATAAGTGAACAGTAGTGGTGTCATCTGAATTCAAACTGCTTCTCTGTGTTTGTGTGTTTCATACTTGGCCTCCAGGTATTCTCGTGGCAGCGTCTCTACTTCCTGGTGGGCCATTCCCGATGACATCAGTTCCTTTTCAACCAGCGAGTCGACCATCACTCTGAAGTGAGCCCACACACAGTCCTCCCATGATTCACACACGGCCAGCAGCTGACACACACACACACACACACACACACACACACACACACACACACACACACACACACACACACACACACACACACACACACACACACACACACACACACACACACACACACACACCTCAGTGTTTATTACCTGCTATCCTATCATTAAGACATCTACAGACTGATCCTCATTACATACTGAACACATCAAGACTGACGGTGAAAGCAGAGACGTTTGTGTTGCTTGTTGTTCTGTTTGTGTTGATTGTTGTTGTTTGTCAGTAGCTGATTGATAAAGTTGTTCAGATTCAAATCAGGAGAGTGAACTTCTCAGAAAGGACCATCACTCTTTTTCAGGAGACCAATCAGGTGTTAGATGGAGCAGAACCCATCACCACGGGAACCAATACAGGAGAAGCTGCTGACTGACTGACTGGCTGTCTGGCTGACTGGCTGGCTGGACGCTGCATGTTGCTGGTGAGTGTTGTGCTCTTAAAGTTCTGTTTAATCAATCCTCTGTTGCGTAGCGTTAAATTAGCTGCTTTGCTAACATCAATTAAACTGGTATGCAGACTTTTTCCCCTCACTGCTCATGCTCTCCATCCCAGCGCTATAAAAAACACGATGCAGACATGAAGCCTCAGTCACACAAATCGAGACGTGAAGACGTTACTTTGGATCTTAGGAGCGACATTTTTCACGACATAGATTGATCGAATAATTGCCAGATAATAGAAATAATTGTTACTTGCTGCCTTATAGGTGATTGATTGGATACAGATGGACAAATCTGTCCTGTCATTAACCATGATGACATCACAAGAGAAGACAGGAGCTCATGTTACCGGTTTGAGGTTCCCACTCAGGCTGGCGTAGATCGCTCTCTCATATCTGTTCAGCTGCTCCTGACGCAGACAAACACACACACATAGGTAAACATTAGGACCGTAGGTGTCAAACTAACAGTTGTGTAGTTTTGTACTTATGTAAGGTAAGAAGGTTGTTGTACCTCTTCAGCCATCCTCCAGCAGCAGGCCTTCCAGATTCCTCTCTGAGGGTTTCCTTCGACAGGCTGCAGCTCTAGGCTGCCTGCAGAGAGAAGACGGTCCTGTGATTTTTGCATTTTTGAGTTTTTTTAAAATCCATGACATCCTGTAATCCTGTAATTTAACTCAGGGTGGAATCTGAACTGTTCAAGACAAACCCAAAAGCCTCAGAGGACTGACATCACCGTGAGATGTATGCACAGACCTTTAGACTCTAACATGAAAGCGGTGTTCAGGACTACCTGAGGTCCTGTTGGGATCGTGGTAGAGTTTCCAGCCTTCCAGTGTTGCTGCTCTCCAGGCCTGACCACAGCGCTTACACAGCCTCTGGGCCTACACACAAACACACACACAGCTGTGGATCCAAGGAGACCAATGAGACACCACCCCCCCCCCCCCCCCCCCCCCCCCATAATCCAAGGGCATCATGTGACACATCTGACTGCCGATGGGAAAGGTGTCCTTTAACCATCATCACAGAGCCAATAAGCTGCATTCTAACTGAGGATGTTCCCAATACCGTTTAAATTCAGTCTGACCCCAGATCAGCCTCTTTACCTCGTCTGTCATCCCCGCTCTGATCAGTGTGAACAGATTCTTCAGCAGTCGGGCGTCGTCCTCTCTGTCCAGATCAGCCAGGGGGCGCTGCTGCCGGAGAGGAGCGTCCGGGTCCTGAACACAAACACACACACACCATCCACGTTTCTAGAAACTCTGAGGAGGATGAGGACACGTTTGTTGCCGTGGTAACAGGCCTCACCAGCTCAGTGACCAGAGGAACGGTGAAGGCAGTGCCGCTCTTCCTTCTCAGCTTCAGTGCATGGAGGGTGTTCTCCCTGAGAGACCACACACACACACACACACACACACACACACACACACACACACACACACACACACACACACACACACACACACACACACACACACACACACACACAATGACGATCTGAATACGCACTAGTGCAGACCTGACTGTTCAAAATAAGAGGGAACTCACCAGCAGACGTTTTTGGCGTAGTATTCTATGTTGTCAGAAAAATCTCCTATCTGATCTTTGGCGATGCTCTCCAGCCAATCAACAACCAGCTGCAACACAGTGAAAACAACGAGCAACAAAAACAAACTTTAACATCATGTCTCCTCATTCATCTCTGACTGCTACTAATAATCTGTTCAATGTTGACTCCACACCACCACCACCGCAGTTGCTTCAACTACCGTTTGTGAATCGATAACCTGCGAGTTGCACTCAGTGATCCAGCGGTAGGATTTACCTGACTCTGTCGTATGACGGCGTCCCGCTGAAAGAGCTGCTCCACCACAACCTTCTCGCTCTCAGTGGGAACCTACAGAGACACCAACACATCGGTACAAACTCTAGACTCAGTTGTTGCAGGTTTAAAAGTGTATCTGTGGTTTTTTTTTGTGTTGGTGTGTTTGAATGTTGTGCTGACTCACAACCATGTCTGTCATCATGTCTTCTTCCATCGCCAGCTGGACCCGATCCCTGCAGGAACAGACATGTGACCAATCAGAGACAATTAACAGTCAGAGAGGTGGAGCCTTCAGGCCGACAGCTACCTGTACAGTGAGGTGATGAGTCTCCAGGAGCAGCTCTCCTGCTGCAGCAGCCAGCGGACTCCTGCTGCTTTACTGTTCTGACCCGCTCTGAGGACAACAGACTGCAGCACGTCCACCTGAAATATGAGGGAGGGAAGAGGAGCGATTCAAGCGAGCAGTCAGTTCATTTGTGCGCTTTAGACGTGCTTATTGGTGTATTTTTTAAAATGTAGACAGAACCAAATTAGCTGTTCCCTCTTCTTCCATGATACTAAGCTAAGCTAATCATGTCCCGACACCAGTTCCAGAATTAATTTATCCATTTCAAGTGACCAATTTGGCAGATATTTTGCGTTATCTATATATACTCTGGGTAAAAATGTCAGCACAAGGTACAATACTTGCTAATCAAAAGAGTTACTGAATCCCGCTAAGAAATATTCCAGCACATAATTCCTGAGAACTGCAGCCCAAACAAACTGAACTAAATGCCTGGTCAGAGAACCGACCTTGTCTTGACAGAGTGCCTGATAATCTTCAAGCAGCTCAAACACCGCAGAGGAAGAGTGTTTCAGAAAGGCACCAAGGAACAATGGGAAAAGACTGGCAACCGCTGAAAAGACAAACAAACAAACCTACAGCGTTAACAGGAACACTGTAAACAAACACAGCAGAGTAACAGAGTGGGCTTGGGTGCGTTTGTTTCACTGACCAGCTTCGCCCGGGTCGTCCTCCTTCAGCAGAGCTGAGCTGAGGTTGCTGATGTCATCTGTGCAGAAGCTGGTGTTCTCCAATCCCGAAACAGGAGAGGTGTACATGCTGTTGGTCCAATCGCTGTCATCCAAATTCTAGACACACACACAGTCATTATGGCCTCATTTGATTTTTCATTCAACTTCTCACTTTTTACGGCATGACTGACAGATTAGCTGTTGTATGAAAAAAAGACAAAAGTCTTTTATCCAAACAACAGCCCAAAACTAAAAACTCTTCATTTACTATCATAAATGACAGATAAAAGCGGCAAATCTTTACATGTTTGACTGAAAAATGACTTAAATGATTAACAGATTATTAAAATACTTGGTAACTAATTTTCTTTCGATCACAGCTCTAATTCGGACCCGTCGTACGTGTCGTGTACAGATGGAATTTTCTTCACAGGGGAGACAAACATCGGTTAATTTAAACTTTTAATAGCACCTAACTCCACGTCACATCATTCTGTCTTCAGCTCTGCTCTGACAGCTGCACTATTAATATGTTCTGATTGTTTCTGTCCCTAATGCCACAGCTGACACTGAAAAATTTACAGTATTATTTTTTTGTCTGCAGATTTTTAACCACAGGACTCTATGGTGACGTTTTATTCTTTATCATCTAGGGTGTCAACAGGAGGTCTTCTACGGCACTTTAGGGCAGCTTACAGTACAGCTGTTTCAGAGCTGGTTGAAAGTCGGCAAAGTTTCACCTTTAAATCTTTGTTTTGTCTCCTTTTATTTTATTTGTTGGCTGTGTTCTTTGTGGGTTTATTGTGTTGTTATTTTTTTCTGCTTTGCAAAAACAAGAGTTCAACAAATATATCTTTAGAAAACAAAACAAGAAATTAGTGTGTGTGTTAGTGTCTTACCAGACTGCTCAGTGCATTTCTAGGTGTGTGTGTGTATCGAGGTGTTCGACCTCCTGGAGCCAAAATGGTGGAAACATCTGGAACCCTGGGAGTAACTGAGAGACAGACATGAGGTGAGAGGGGGGATTTACTAAAATATGGAGCTCTTCAATATTAGATGATCAACAATCGGCTTGAAGTCGGGCTTAATATCAGCTGATGTGAAGGATCAGTATATGAGTCAGGATTTGTGTCTCCTACCGGCCTGTCTGAACAGTGAAGCAGGTGTGTTCCTCAGGAGGGGCCGGGCTGGCGTCGCCATAGAAATGACGGGGCTGCCGCTGCCGGGTGACGGGACTGAGACCAAGATCAGGAAAACAACAGCACTGACGGTTCTGACATTTTTAAAGAATACTGGTAATGAAATCCTCATATGGATTCAACCACCCAGTCACACTTTATTGTTTTAATTATTTAACCTAGGAATGCATCTTTCTTGTCAACAGTATAAAATGTAAAAAAATCAATATTAAAAACATCCCTCAGATGGTGATATCTTCAAATAACTTCTTTAATCCCACCAGTAGTCTAAATCTAGTTGAAGATACTCAGTTAAACACTGGAGGATACAGGCCACTTTCTTCCTCCTCCTGCGGGCAGCGATGGTCACCTCGTCATCTCGAACCACCGGAGACAGCAGCTCACTCTGACCCCTAGAGGACAAGGTGAGTACGTACACGTTTGCACAAGCATACGCAACAAATATTACTTCTTCCCGAGGGTCCTGGCACTGGAGTCTAATGGAGAAAATACCTCACATTGTTTTTCATCTGCATCTGTTTTTAATTTGGTCTTCAACACAACTAAGCTGTAGAGAACTATCCATTAATTAAATTCTGTCTAAATCTAATTAAAAATAATTAATACATGGTCTGTCCCAGTTTAAGTATAAACAGACAAGACTAAGGTGTGTGACAAAACTCTTTCTCTGATGATTTCTGGTTTATTTGAAGATTTCTGGTGAGGATCCAGGTCTGGTTTTGTTAGACGTGTAGGATTGTTTGGCCTTGGCGGAGAAAAACTATAAGAATGAGTGTAAGAATTTATGTTGACATCTAATAAAATGTATGATCGCTGTAACAGAATGTTTTTTGCCTTCTAGGTCAATTCTAAGTTATATGTTTGACAAAATAAATAACATGACTAGTTATTAACAGCTGAGAGTACTAATTAATAGGACAGTAATAATCATTTCAACAGTTTCTGAACATCGTCTCTTAAACAATCCCAGTTTAAGTCTAGTTAAAGTCAACTTTCCTAGTTCAATTTAGCAGATTAGCTACAATAGACTGTTTTTTTATGCAGCATTTACTTTGCTCAGTCAGCAACTAGCATCTACAGTAGTTAGCTCCTGTGAACGACGTGTAAACTGTACACAATCCAGCACTTAGCCGGTTAGCTTCAGCCCTGATTATAAACGGCAACATTAGCGGTGTTAGCATCGTCTTCCCCCAGCTAGCACTGTAAGGTAACATGCAGACTAGCCCGTCAAACAAAGAGCTAGAGGTTCAAATATACAACTGAAATATAGAGATGTAAAAACTGTGGTAAAATTATTAAAAAGTGTATTTTACCAGTCCATAGTTGGGCTGTCAATTCCCGCTTCACGAGGCTCAACACGCTTCTTCTTCGTGTGTCTTTTTCTTCTTCTTTTAATTGTTCGGCAGCCCGGGTGGTTTATGGCTCATTGCTGTTCCCGTAGTTCAGCGGGACATTGCAGTCTTTGGAAATCTATCCAGGCCCGTTTATTAGTTGTAGTAAAAAAATACTCATTATGGAGTAAAACGGTACCTCTCATTATTTTGTCAGGTCGCTATGATCTTTACCCAACTTTGTCTATTGACTGTCTACTCGTCTTATTGATGAGTCTTCATTCAAAATATTAAGACTTTATTCTTGTAAAATCAGGACTTGTTTCGTTTGATATTACAGTTTCATTCTCATAATACTGTAACTTTTTACCATTAAATTAGAATTTTATTCTTGAGACATTCTCTGCGATTTTTCCCTCATTGTGGCTCCGTTGTAGTTTTCTGTGTGGAGTGAGTCACCTTTTTTTAGACAATCTCTGCTGTCACTTACCCTCCTGTCCTCTGGAGGCCGCTGTTTCCTCTCACGCACACACAGACACACACACACGTTCAGCGATCAGAGGAAACAGGAACACACAGGACAGTTGTTCAATCACGGATCTGTTCAGCTACATAGAAGGGAGGAAAATCCTCCGGTACAGTAACGAGAATACCTCACCGCAAAGGACGGGACTGGAGCGCTGACTCCCGGCGAGGGAGGCACCCATAGCCCGGTAACTCACGACGTGGCCTGAGAGAGAAAGAAGGTGAGAGGGGTAGAAGCAGGGAGACAGCTGGAGAGATGGAGACCTCAGGTAAACTTTAGTTAGTGCGTGGCAGATTAAGAGACCAACAGAGAGACAGAAACAGACATGAATTAACTATCTATAAAATGTATTGATTCTGTGCGATATTGTGACTTAAAACTATTATTTTGTGTTAATATACTCAAATACACCAAATTAAATCTGTTATTTATGATTTTATCTGAATTCTCCTCATATATTTGGTAGGAAATTCATGTTATAGCCAGTCTGTGTTCAAAGCATCACGACGAACTTATTTTTAAAAAACAGGCAAGTGTTACAAATGTTTTATTAACTATGTTGATAAAGTTATTTGCCAAAAAAAAAAAAAAATAGTACATTTACCCAAGTACTGTATGGAAGTATGAATTCGAGGTAGCTGTACCTCATATGATCACTGGCATTTTATGCTAGGCTGCTTTGTACTTACTATCACATTATAATATTTGAGAAGTTACATCAAACAGTTACAGTAAATTTTAATTTATGGTTATGTTTCTTAATACAGTGGCTTTCAGACTGGGGTTCGGGGACCCCCCATGGATCCTTGGAGGGGTTCCATGGGGTCCCCAGCAAAACAGGAAGTAATGCATTTTCATTTTCGTCATTGCTTCTCTGGCTACATAACACTGACGTTGACGCTCTTTTGTCGAATGGTGAGCGTTCACCACCCTGGCAACATGTCTGCTGGATTCCCCCGCCTCCAGCATGGAAAGAACATGATCCCGGTCATGTTGCCCCAGCTGCGGCGTTTCTGCAGATGTCATGTTCTCTCCAATATTCATGGCTCTCAAATGTTTCCCTGAGAAATCTTTTTAGGCCCTTATCTACGATTATGAATATTATCTTATCTCAAACGCTGCTGATGGGAGTTGGGCATCTGCGTGCTTGCTAGAGACAAACTGTGCTCTCCAGTGACCTGTCATTGCATGCAAACAATTAGACGAGAGAATACCAACTCATTCAATGAAAATACAGTTTAAAAAACTAAACCTAATGAAGAAAAATCCATGCACACACTCAAAATTAGCATTTCTGCATCATAGCTCTTATTTAAAACTACTCTTAGAGGATTGATGTGATCGTCTGATCTGGACTAAGGTCGATTTTTCTAGACTTCCTAACATTCACTGTCTCTGTTTTTTGCAGTGTGAACAGTTAAATGAAACTCAGCTGGCGTAAACGACACTAAGAAACTTCCAGAACTGTCGCTGAGATGCTGTTTGGTTTATCAGCCAACAGGCGCATCGTCGCCGGCCTCCTGGTCAACCTGCTGTCCTCCATCTGCATTGTCTTCATCAACAAGTGGATCTATGTACACTATGGCTTCCCCAACATGACGCTGACCCTCGTTCACTTCGTGGTCACCTGGCTGGGACTCTACATCTGTCAAAAACTGGAGATCTTTGCTCCGAAAAGCCTCCCGCTTCGCAGGATTGTGTGGTTGGCTCTGAGCTTCTGTGGGTTCGTGGCCTTCACCAACCTTTCCCTGCAGAACAACTCAATAGGAACGTACCAGCTGGCTAAAGCCATGACCACACCTGTCATCATCCTCATCCAGACCACCTACTACAAGAAGACTTTCTCCACCAAGATTAAACTCACACTGGTAAGGACACATTTTACAGTTGGTTTTCAGGAACAATGTTCAGTTCTTCTGTAAGTTATAGCATTGTTGCTAGCCAGTAGCTAACAGCAGACTTTTTCTCCAGGTGCCCATAACATTGGGGGTGATACTGAACTCGTACTATGATGTGCGTTTCAACCTGCTGGGGATGGCGTTCGCAGCACTGGGTGTTCTGGTGACATCACTTTACCAAGTGGTGAGTAAATATATGGCCCGGAGGCACAAAGTGGTTTCTGTGAAACAAACAAAATAAATCTTTTCTCTCCCTTCCTGTCCGTCTGACTCTCAGTGGGTGGGAGCGAAACAGCATGAGCTCCAGGTGAACTCCATGCAGCTTCTGTACCATCAGGTATGACATCGCACCAGAGACTGGTTGAATGAACACAATCAGTAGGTTTTACTGCTTAATAGTTTTATATTGACAAAATCACTTTAACAGCACTTATAATATTGTCACTGTAACAGTACAAGGGCCGCCTAACTCTCAACACGTTCTGAGTCCTATCATTTCTTATGCTAGGTTAACACTCTGCCTCATGCGTCGGTCTTTCTGTAACTTTCTTGTAAAACTGCTTCTGACTCATCTGTCATGGCGTGGAATTAAGTTGGAACTTGGTGGTTTTGAACTGGGTCCTAATTTGGGACTTCTTCCCTTTCACTTTGACTTCATTTAAGACCAGTTTTCCTAAATTTGGGACTTGTTGGTCTTTACTTGACATGTTGTTGGGACTTGCCTTTTTGGTTATTACTTGTGACTCGGTTTGGAACTTGTTGCTCTTTCGTTCCGCTTCATTTAAGGCTTGAACTTTGGACTTGTGAGCGTTGATTTGTGATGTCTTGTTTTTGACTTGGACTTCTGGGTGTTCATTTAGGAATTGGACTTTGGGACTTGTTGGTTCTCATTTGATCTTGGAGTTGTCTTGGGCCTTGTTCTCCTAGACTTGTTGGCTTTGACTTGAGACTTTATTCAGCCTTAATGTTTGATTTGCACTTAAAATGACTTGTTTGTGAAAAATATGCAAAAGCAAGTCAAGTATGCATTAATCTTTGCTGATATAGGTCCGATGCAGCTCGAGTGAATATTAAAACGCTGCCTGTAATAGTAGCATGTTATATCGATGTGTCATGTGATTTAACACAGTAACTGTCCCATCAGGCTCCTCTGTCATCAGGCTTCCTGGTCTGCGTTGTCCCTCTGTTTGAGCCCCTGACTGGAGACGGAGGAATATTTGGACCCTGGTCTCTGCCTGCTCTGGTCAGAATCAACATCACACTTACAACCCAGATAAAGCACACACTTAGCACACACTTAGCACACACAGGCTAGCTCCACATTCTGTGTCTGGGCAGGAGGAATTGGGAAATATCTAATTGTGTTTGTCTGTTGTTGTCCTCTTGTTTCCCAGGCGACTGTGATGTTTTCTGGTGTGGTGGCATTCCTGGTCAACTTGTCCATCTACTGGATCATTGGAAACACCTCAGCTGTCACGTATCCTCAAATACTCTGGAGCCAACGAGGCGTTTGAGGGTTCCTTTAGGGGATTTAAGGTTTTTTTTGCAGGGATTTAAGGAGTTTCAGGGTTCCTTTAGGGGGCTTCTAGTCTTCTGAATGGGGTCTTTGGTCCTTTTGTGATGAGTTCTGAGAGGGTTTCTTGAGGAGTTCTTTGGTTCTCTGGGAGAGTTTAAGGGGTTTCATGTCTATTTTACTTAAAAGGGTTATTAAGGCTTCCTGGAGGTTTTTGGGAAATTATTCTTAATATTGGATTTAAATAATTTGGATAGATTTTGTGTTTGTTGTTATTCTCCTGACTCTAGTTTGCAGCTACAACATGTTTGGTCATTTTAAATTCTGCATCACTCTGATTGGAGGATACCTGCTCTTCCATGACCCACTATCTCTCAATCAGGTGAGTCTGGTCCTTCAAACCAGTAGTCTAACAATAACTTTCTCCTTCTTGCTCTTTTCCTTACCTGCCTTTCTCCCGTCTCACCCTCAGGCTTTGGGGATCCTCTGTACTCTAGCAGGCATCCTGTCCTACACTCACTTCAAGCTGATCGAACAGGAGGAGGGGAAGAGCCGCCTGGCTCAAAGACCATAGGCTGATTTACCTGTCATTCAACTCCACAGACTCTTGCCATTGGTTGCCCACAGTGACTTCTTTTTATACATATTTTTATTTTGTGAGTATTTTTGTAGGAGCATAAAGAATGCCATTGTGGTTTCCTGGCAGGATTAAAACTTTATTACACGTCAACACAACCTCTGCTCCTCACACTCCTCCCAACACTGGTGTTTATGGTTTTAAGGGAAACTGAAGCTCATCATGCCCACAGATGGACTTTGGACATTTTCAACTAATGAAAAGAAACAGAAAAGATGTGCCAACAGAATGAAACTACAAACCAGACAAATCTGAACATAACACCTCTATTTTCATCTAAAGCAGACAAAAGAACAACTTTTTCAAGCAGCGTTTACAGATGTGTGACTGGTGTCAAATTCAGCTTAATTTCTTCCCAAAAATTCCTGCTGTTTTTGGTTTGTTTGTGTTGACAGCTTGGTTGACGTTTGATGCATCGGCTAAGTTTGGTTTCCTATTCTTCAATCTAAAGAAAACCACAGGTTTAGAGTTAAAAGACTGTCAAAGGACAGACTATTAAAAAAAGATGGGGATCCATCAATAAAAAGCCTAGCTACCTGTGTTTAGCTACTGTAAGGGATTTTTTTATTCTTTATTTATATCATTTATACCATTCAGGAGGTCCCCTCATAGAAAATAATGACTGTCTAATGTATGACACAATGGTTAATCGTCAAAAGAAAATAGAGAAGGTGTGTTTAAACCATAAATCTGTCCTTTAATATAACTCAATACTGGATTACAACAGTCTTAAGATTTTCAAGCTGTCCACAGTAATGATTACAACAATTTCCAATAAATTAATCACTATTTTTCACACACTTGAGGCCGATGACACACTAGCTAGCTGAGAACATGCTAATGAGGTCTATTTCCTCTTTATTCTTCTCACCAACATTTTCTTCTCAGCTTTACATCAGTTCATTCAATTAACAGGTGTAGAAAAATTTTCCGTGAGCTAACAGTCTTGCTAATGCTAGCAAGCTAATTAGCACACTTGACAATGGGATAGTAATAACGGTCTCTTAACTGTCTGGGAACCAATCATCTGACAGAAATAGACTAAATACAATTGGTTGGTGCAACGAAGCTAATTAACTATGATAAATTCTCCCACATAATTTCCTCAACGTTTACGAGTGTAAACTTTTCTGTTGGCTAACAGAACAAATCTGCCAGTCAGAGTTCACCAGGGTTGAACTCAACATGAAACGTTCTCATTTACTTTTCTCCTGTTTCCAATCAGATGAATTGAATCAAATTTTGTTCTTTTAAATGTGGGTGTGACGGAGCCTTTAAACAGAACAGTTACTGATAAATCAAACAACAGAAACTGCAAGAAAGTTGGTTCTCAAGCTTTTTCATTATCAGTGATTTAAATATTGAGTTCTGTTTTACAAAACATTGTAAACTGCAGTCAGTCGTTTTACCGCTGAATTAAAAATAATCTCTTGATCCTGATGTCATAAATGTTTGACACTCAGTATGTTTGCAGCTTTCTTTTTCATTTTGAATAAAAATGTAGTGACCTTACAGATGATTGGCTTATTTCTCTGCTGGTTGACAGGTTGTAGAGTTCCCTTGCACGTACAGTTGTGTAAGAAGATCCTGAAGTAGCAATGAATATACTTTTCTTCCTAGAATGTTTGGATTTTATAAAACAGACCAGGTTTAAATTCAGATTCAGGCAACTTTATTTATAACAAAAGGGCAATTGATTTCTAGCTTTCTCAGTCCATACATTCAATCTCAACAGACAGCAAGGCAAAGGCATGGGACATAATAAAATAAATAGTTAATGTCTAAAAAGAAACGAGTCATTTCAAATGAGTAATGTCTGCGTTTAACAGCTTCATAGCAGAAGGGATGAAGGACCTAGAATCTATTTGTTCTGTCATTGTAATGTCGGCCTGACGGCATCACAGAAAATTCATCAGACAACATGATCTGGTTGGCTGAGAGGTTGTTTTCTTAGCTTTCCCACTTGTTTCTCCCAAAGGGAGCACAAGTCACTCTGCTGAGCTCCAATAATCTTGGAGCAAAATTTTACAGATAAATGTGAGAAGAAGGAGGAGGGAGCAAAGTTCTCATATACAAATCTTGCTTTAATCTTTTGTCTCTAATCTTTGCTTTTTTGTGAAATTTTGGACATTTTTTAATCATTCAAACTCCATGAAAAGTTCAATTGATCTGTAATAGTTAAAAGACAGTAAGTCTCCTGTTGCTATACAGAATGTGAACATGGTTTCATTTATTACAACCACTCCTGAAAATTAGTTTAACCATGAAAAGCTCTTCTGTCTCACCTTCCTGTCGCTCTGAGCTGAGCTGAGTGCCAAAGTATGTATGTGTGTGTATCTCTGTGTCAATAAAGCTACAGAAGCAACCCTTGTTCTCACACACACACACACACAGACACACACACACACACACACAGACAGACAGACACACACACACACACAGACAGACAGACACACACACACACACAGACACACACAGACACACACACACACACACAGACACACACACTGAAATGAATGAATGAGTTTAAAAGAGTGTTTAAAAATGAACCTCATACAGACTCCGTTCTGATTCCACTGTAGGTCGAGTTTAGTTTAAACTGTTTTAATTTCAATTACATCACACGAGCTTGGATTGATTTAAGACTGAGTTTATTGCAAAGGGTGGACTCTTTTTCACATAAAAATATTACATACCCCACAATTGATGGGGAAGCCTGAGGAATGTAAGCTTCTGTTCTGTATAAAAATGTTCATCAGTCTGACTGCTGCCTCCAGGTAGAAGTATTGCACTAAGTAGGACTACTCAAGTATTAATAAATAGTGATGAAAAGAATGGGTTCCAGAATTGAACCTTGGAGGACTCCACATGGGAGTGGGGCAACGGACGAAACACAGTCACCAAGGCTTACAGTGAAACTTCTCTCTGACAGATTAGATCTGAATAGTGCTCTAGGCGACAGATGAGAATGCCGTGGTCGACTGTATCAAAGGCAGCTGTAAGATCTAAAAGCACAAGGATAGCAGAATTACCCGAGTCTGTGGTTAATAAAAGATCATTAAAAACTTTTGAAAGAGCAGATTCAGTGCTGTGAAGAGCTTTAAAACCAGACTGGAAGACCTCTAGAATGCCATGTATATTTAAAAAAAAAAGACTGTAATTGTAAGAGTACAGCTTTCTCCAGAATTTTGGACATGAACGGCAGTTTAGAGATGGGTCTGAAATTTGAAAGGACAGACTTATCCAAGTTGGCTTTTTTAATTAACGGTTGTACCACTGCATGTTTAAAGTAGGTTGGTACAAAACCAGAAGCAAGACTGCTATTTATAATTTCCTGGACATGAGGTCCAATAGTCTCCCAGACCAATAAAAATAGGCGATGTGGGTGACCGTCCCGCAGCGGCCGAAGGCTTCGTCGGTTTATCCCACCTCTGCGGAGACGAGGGGACAGGTGCGGGGGGAGCGGGACTTCCTCATCCTTACCGACAACAGGTATCAGCCAGGTGCCCACAGGGTCCCGGGAGCATGATTGTATGAAGCATTTTAACATATTTTAAAAATGGCCACAGGAACACTTTGAAAACCGTTGCCGGTCATCTCTGCATCTACCGATGGGAATTAAGACGTGAAGCACGAGCCACATATCAACAACATCCAGAACCGATCGTGGACCCTAATCTCATCTGAGACGCCTGACACGAGGAGGAAAATCCTCCTCTGGTCTGACGAGTCCACCGCCGTACGCCTGAAGTCACGCGATGTTTAAATTTGTTAATACGGTTTCTATGGAGACAA
This sequence comes from Chaunax sp. Z400, assembly GCA_037577475.1. Classification (NCBI taxonomy): domain Eukaryota; kingdom Metazoa; phylum Chordata; class Actinopteri; order Lophiiformes; family Chaunacidae; genus Chaunax; species Chaunax sp. Z400. The sequence goes on from CM075204.1 coordinate 20,835,136, forward strand.
ACTCCATAGAAACCGTCCGCCGCTGTCTCTCCCCTGTTAAAAGTATCCATGGTTACTCTAAGCGTCATAGACTCACAGAGCGCTTTGATGTTATTCAGCTAACTGTACATAAGAGCAGCAGGAAGTTTGATCTGAAAACATTTGAGACGTCACATATTTTTAAAACATCAACGCCCAGCTCCAGACAGGAGATATTCACAGGAACATTGTGAGAAGTTCACCTACTTTCATACTTTTCACCTGGTCAGGTGTTTGTAGTGTTATGTAGAAATATTATCAGGAGGCGGCGACTGTGTTTTGTTAACTTTATTAAGAAACCCCTAACATAACACTTGATTTAGACTTGACTTGACTGCACATGTTTAACCTGGAACGTACACAAAAACACACAGGCCCAGCCCTGTAACAATCACTTCCTGTGATGGCGTCACTTACATATCCTTATGCTTTATACTGCATGAAATAGGACACTTACAATACAATTGACAGTATTTTTAATTCCTATAAATAAGTAAAGGTTTTATTTCCTGTTTTACATCATATTTCCTTTTAGTAGACCAGCAGATATTAAACAGGTCTGTTTCCTCTTTCTGTCCAGATGTCTAATCAGAACAATTCGAGAACACAAACCAAGGAGCCTGAGAGGAGCGAACGGATGGTGGCCCCCGAAGGGAAGGAGGTCCATCAGGATGACAGGCAGAAGGAGATCGATACCCTCAACCATTGCCTGACCTTCAGCAGAGATCACTGCCAAAGGTTAAAGGAGGTCCTCAGACAAACAGGGGAGGACGACATCAAAAGGCAAAAGGAGACAGTAGCGCTCCGCCAACAAGTCTCTGCTCTAGATAAACAGTATCAAGACGCCATGTCTGCCACGAAGGAGATGCAGGAGAAGACCAAGGCAGACATACAACAGAGGGAGAAAAAGATCACTGCCCTCCAACAGGTCGTCCAGAATAGGACTGAACAAGTGCAGAGGTTGAAGGCAGCCACTGACTCCAGCGTGTCGAAGAAGGACATGGAGAAGCAGCTGGCTGAAAGAGAGGAGAACTTCAACAAGGAGATGTCAGAGCAGATGAAGAAGCTCAAGAAGGAGTTCAGTGAAAGAGAGAAGGACCTGAGGCAACAGCTCTCTGACAGGGAGAAGGAGGTGTCTGAGAAAGAGAAGAACTTCCAGAAGGAGACCCTCCAGAAGGAGCTCTCCCAGAAGGAGGAGAGATTCCAGATGGAGCTCTCCCAGAGGGAGGAGACCATCCAGAAGAAACTGCTGAAGGAGATCGATACCCTCAACATTTGCCTGGACTCCAGCAGAGAATACTCCCAACGTTTAAAGGCGGTCCTCGGAGAAGAAGGGGAGGACAACAAAAGAAGGCAAAAGGAGATAGTGGCTCTCCGCCAACATATCTCTGATCTGGAGAAACGATACGAAGACGCCATGTCTGCTAGGAAGGAGCTGCAGGAGAAAACCAAGGCAGACATACAACAGAGGGAGAAAAATTTCCAGGAGAAGCTCTCCCAGAGGGAGGAGACCCTCCAGAAGGAGCTCTCCCAGAAGGTGGAGAGCCTCCAGAAGGAGCTCTCCCAGCAGGTCGAGAGCCTCCAGAAGGAGCTCTCCCAGAAGGTCGAGAGCCTCCAGAAGGAGAAGAGCCACCAGATGGAGCTCTCCCAGAAGGTCGAGGCCCTCCAGAAGGAGCTCTCCCAGAAGGAGGAGAGATTCCAGATGGAGCTCTCCCAGAGGGAGGAGACCCTCCAGAAGGACCTGCTGAAGGAGATCGATACCCTCAACGAGTGTCTGACCTCCAGCAGAGAATACTCCCAAATGTTAAGGGAGACCCTCGGACTAGCAGAGGAGGAAAACAAAAGAAGGTACGAGGAGACAGTATCGCTCTCCCAACATATCTCTGATCTGGAGAAACGGTATGAAGACGCCATGTCTGCTAGGAAGGAGCTGCAGGAGAAAACCAAGGCAGACATACAACAGAGGGAGAAGAGTTTCCAGAAGGAGCTCTCCCAGAAGGTCGAGAGCCTCCAGAAGGAGCACTCCCAGAAGGTCGAGGTCCTCCAGAAGGAGGAGAACTTCCAGATGGAGCTTTCCCTGAGGGAGAAGAGTTTCCAGAAGGAGCTCTCCCAGAGAGAGGAGACCCTCCAGAAGGAGCACTCCCAGAAGGTCGAGAGCCTCCAGAAGGAGCTCTCCCAGAAGGTCAAGAGCCTCCAGAAGGAGCTCTCCCAGAAGGAGGAGAACTTCCAGACGGAGCTTTCCCTGAGGGAGAAGAGTTTCCAGGAGGAGCTCTCTCAGAGAGAGGAGACCCTCCAGAAGGAGTACTCCCAGAAGGTCGAGAGCCTCCAGAAGGAGCTCTCCCAGAGGGAGGAGGACTTCCAGACGGAGCTTTCCCTGAGGGAGAAGAGTTTCCAGGAGGAGCTCTCCCATAAGGAGGAGAACTTCCAGACGGAGCTTTCCCTGAGGGAGAAGAGCTTCCAGGAGGAGCTATCCCAGAGAGAGGAGACCCTCCAGAAGGAGTACTCCCAGAAGGTCGAGAGCCTCCAGAAGGAGCTCTCCCAGAGGGAGGAGGACTTCAAGACGGAGCTTTCCCTGAGGGAGAAGAGTTTCCAGGAGGAGCTCTCCCATAAGGAGGAGAACTTCCAGATGGAGCTTTCCCTGAGGGAGAAGAGTTTCCAGGAGGAGCTATCCCAGAGAGAGGAGACCCTCAAGAAGGAGCTCTCCCAGAAGGAAAAGAGCCTCCAGGAGAAGCTCTCTGAGCTCCACCAGCTGAGGGAGGAGAACATCCAGCTGCAGGTAAGCTCATATTTCTCTTTCTAACAACTTATTTCAGATGTGTTCAGATCAGAGGTTGAACTTGAATGTTGGGTTCTCAAACACATCGACTGTGTAGGTTTGAGTTAAACTAAGGAGAACCAGGAGGTTCTTCAGTAGAACCCAAACCTCCGTCAGGCAGCTCAGGTTCCTCAGCATCATGTTTTAGTACAATGACAGAAGGAGGATCTGATGCAGTCGTGAGGATCCGAAGGCACCAGGAACATATCCTCCTGGGTCCTCCTAACATCTAGACATTTAAATCCTTCATACGACCACTGAGGCCTTCAGTGAGCCTCCTCAACCAACAGGAGAACATTGGAAGGGAAATCTAACATGATGTCTTTTTCTCCTCAGGAGCTCCTCATGGGAAAAGATGTGAAGAAAAAGAACGAGAAGAAAGAGAAGGAGACAGAGAAGGAGAAGAAGGAGAAGAAAGCGTTGAAAGAGAGGAAAAAGGAGGAGAAGAAGAAAAAGGAAGAGGACAAGAAAGAGAAGAAAAAGGAGGAGAAGAAGGAGAAGAAAGAGTTGAAAGAGAGGAAAAAGGAGGAGAAGAAGAAAAAGGAGAAGAGCCTCTGGTCTCGCATCTTCAAACGTTAGAAGACTCCTGACTGTACTGGGACAGTTTTTTAGTCTGTTTTATGATGTCATTCTTATTATTAACAGAAAATAAAATATAAAACAACTTATGAACCTTTTCATGAATTCCTGTTTTCTTTCTTTATGTAAAGACGTTTAGTTTGAAGTATTTTATAAATCAATCTTATGTTCAGCTCATTTAGCTCAGTTTCATTGGAGGACATTGATTTGAATAAAAACATGTTTCAAAAATACTTTAAAGTGACGTATTAACCATAAATATACTGAGTGACTTTAAAAAGCCAGTATTTTCCTTTCACTCGTTCAAATCTACTGAGACAAACGAACATGTGATAGATAGAAATGACTTTTGAAAGTACCCACAACCAAAACATGTTAAATCATCAAAAACCATCATTTAGTCACAACAGGAACATCCAGGAAGTGGACCATTTAGTGGTGGTGTCATGATGTGGGGGTGTGGCATTGCTAATGGATGACGGTCAGACGTTGTCGAGATCCACGGTACACGGACAGCCATCCGTTACCGAGACACGGTCCTAGGTCCACATGTCATTCCCAGGATACAGCAATCAGGCATCACCTTTATGCAGGACAATGCCAGACCACATGTGGCTCATGTCTGTCAGGAGTAGACCTGGACCAGAACAATGTCGCTGTCCTTCCATGGCCAGCATATTCACCAGATCTCAACCCAATTGAGCATCTGTGGGACGTTCAGGAAGAGAGAGAGATCCTGCTCCAGCAACACATGAACAACTTGTCACAGCTCTGCAGGAAGAATGACATCATCCCTACAAGTCCAGAATAACATCTTATCCATTCAGGAGGTGTAAAGTAGTGATAAATGCTGGAGGTAGACACACACGGTAGTGACTATTGTTGTTTTTCTCTATCTCACCATCCACTTGTAAACACTAAGGCAAAAACCAATCATTTGTACAAATGATTTTTCTTTATGTCTAAAGGGTGAATAAAGATGTGTGAACCATAATTTACCATTGATTTTTAATTTGAGCAGGATGGCATTAAAAAAAGGTCATCTAACTACTTGAATGACTAATATTATTAACAATATTCAATTATTAAATATAATTAATAATTGACTACCAGCAAGCTGCAGCAAAAGTAAAAGTAAAATAGAGATTTAAAATATATTTAAAATTTAAAATGTAGGCCTATGTAATTCACAGTATAAATAATTATTTAATTTACAGCAATTTACATCATTTGGTGTCATTAAAACAGTATTTTTGCAGCCACTTTAACACTCGTGCATCTCAAATTATATGAAGCCTCCCTTCATTGTTGCACTGTTTGGATTAACAAGTGAATCATTTTGTACAAATAATTTACTTGTTAGGGAATAAGGTTGCGTTTATGACACGTTGTGCTGCCCCCAGCTGGTCAGACAACTGAATGACTGCAAAAACCGTTGCAGAAAATGTATAGTCGCCCTGATCAGTGCCTGTCGAAATGACAATTTCTATTTACAAAATATAAAATCATCCATGGTTTGAATAGATTAGAATAAATAAAGGTGATAATAAATTCTTTTTATATCTTTTATTTGTAAGAGTACAGCTTTCTCCAGAATTTTGGACATGAACGGCAGTTTAGAGATGGGTCTGAAATTTGAAAGGACAGACTTATCCAAGTTGGCTTTTTTAATTAACGGTTGTACCACTGCATGTTTAAAGTAGGTTGGTACAAAACCAGAAGCAAGACTGCTATTTATAATTTCCTGGACATGAGGTCCAATAGTCTCCCAGACCAATAAAAATAGGCGATGTGGGTGACCGTCCCGCAGCGGCCGAAGGCTTCGTCGGTTTATCCCACCTCTGCGGAGACGAGGGGACAGGTGCGGGGGGAGCGGGACTTCCTCATCCTTACCGACAACAGGTATCAGCCAGGTGCCCACAGGGTCCCGGGAGCATGATTGTATGAAGCATTTTAACATATTTTAAAAATGGCCACAGGAACACTTTGAAAACCGTTGCCGGTCATCTCTGCATCTACTGATGGGAATTAAGACGTGAAGCACGAGCCACATATCAACAACATCCAGAACCGATCGTGGACCCTAATCTCATCTGAGACGCCTGACACGAGGAGGAAAATCCTCCTCTGGTCTGACGAGTCCACCGCCGTACGCCTGAAGTCACGCGATGTTTAAATTTGTTAATACGGTTTCTATGGAGACAAACTCCATAGAAACCGTCCGCCGCTGTCTCTCCCCTGTTAAAAGTATCCATGGTTACTCTAAGCGTCATAGACTCACAGAGCGCTTTGATGTTATTCAGCTAACTGTACATAAGAGCAGCAGGAAGTTTGATCTGAAAACATTTGAGACGTCACATATTTTTAAAACATCAACGCCCAGCTCCAGACAGGAGATATTCACAGGAACATTGTGAGAAGTTCACCTACTTTCATACTTTTCACCTGGTCAGGTGTTTGTAGTGTTATGTAGAAATATTATCAGGAGGCGGCGACTGTGTTTTGTTAACTTTATTAACAAACCCCTAACATAACACTTGATTTAGACTTGACTTGACTGCACATGTTTAACCTGGAACGTACACAAAAACACACAGGCCCAGCCCTGTAACAATCACTTCCTGTGATGGCGTCACTTACGTATCCTTATGCTTTATACTGCATGAAATAGTACACTTACAATACAATTGACAGTATTTTTAATTCCTATAAATAAGTAAAGGTTTTATTTCCTGTTTTACATCATATTTCCTTTTAGTAGACCAGCAGATATTAAACAGGTCTGTTTCCTCTTTCTGTCCAGATGTCTAATCAGAACAATTCGAGAACACAAACCAAGGAGCCTGAGAGGAGCGAACGGATGGTGGCCCCCGAAGGGAAGGAGGTCCATCAGGATGACAGGCAGAAGGAGATCGATACCCTCAACCATTGCCTGACCTTCAGCAGAGATCACTGCCAAAGGTTAAAGGAGGTCCTCAGACAAACAGGGGAGGACGACATCAAAAGGCAGAAGGAGACAGTAGCGCTCCGCCAACAAGTCTCTGCTCTAGATAAACAGTATCAAGACGCCATGTCTGCCACGAAGGAGATGCAGGAGAAGACCAAGGCAGACATACAACAGAGGGAGAAAAAGATCACTGCCCTCCAACAGGTCGTCCAGAATAGGACTGAACAAGTGCAGAGGTTGAAGGCAGCCACTGACTCCAGCGTGTCGAAGAAGGACATGGAGAAGCAGCTGGCTGAAAGAGAGGAGAACTTCAACAAGGAGATGTCAGAGCAGATGAAGAAGCTCAAGAAGGAGTTCAGTGAAAGAGAGAAGGACCTGAGGCAACAGCTCTCTGACAGGGAGAAGGAGGTGTCTGAGAAAGAGAAGAACTTCCAGAAGGAGACCCTCCAGAAGGAGCTCTCCCAGAAGGTCGAGACCCTCCAGAAGGAGCTCTCCCAGAAGGAGGAGAGATTCCAGATGGAGCTCTCCCAGAGGGAGGAGACCATCCAGAAGAAACTGCTGAAGGAGATCGATACCCTCAACATTTGCCTGGACTCCAGCAGAGAATACTCCCAACGTTTAAAGGCGGTCCTCGGAGAAGAAGGGGAGGACAACAAAAGAAGGCAGAAGGAGATAGTGGCTCTCCGCCAACATATCTCTGATCTGGAGAAACGATACGAAGACGCCATGTCTGCTAGGAAGGAGCTGCAGGAGAAAACCAAGGCAGACATACAACAGAGGGAGAAAAATTTCCAGGAGAAGCTCTCCCAGAGGGAGGAGACCCTCCAGAAGGAGCTCTCCCAGAAGGTGGAGAGCCTCCAGAAGGAGCTCTCCCAGCAGGTCGAGAGCCTCCAGAAGGAGCTCTCCCAGAAGGTCGAGAGCCTCCAGAAGGAGAAGAGCCACCAGATGGAGCTCTCCCAGAAGGTCGAGGCCCTCCAGAAGGAGCTCTCCCAGAAGGAGGAGAGATTCCAGATGGAGCTCTCCCAGAGGGAGGAGACCCTCCAGAAGGACCTGCTGAAGGAGATCGATACCCTCAACGAGTGTCTGACCTCCAGCAGAGAATACTCCCAAATGTTAAGGGAGACCCTCGGACTAGCAGAGGAGGAAAACAAAAGAAGGTACGAGGAGACAGTATCGCTCTCCCAACATATCTCTGATCTGGAGAAACGGTATGAAGACGCCATGTCTGCTAGGAAGGAGCTGCAGGAGAAAACCAAGGCAGACATACAACAGAGGGAGAAGAGTTTCCAGAAGGAGCTCTCCCAGAAGGTCGAGAGCCTCCAGAAGGAGCACTCCCAGAAGGTCGAGGTCCTCCAGAAGGAGGAGAACTTCCAGATGGAGCTTTCCCTGAGGGAGAAGAGTTTCCAGAAGGAGCTCTCCCAGAGAGAGGAGACCCTCCAGAAGGAGCACTCCCAGAAGGTCGAGAGCCTCCAGAAGGAGCTCTCCCAGAAGGTCAAGAGCCTCCAGAAGGAGCTCTCCCAGAAGGAGGAGAACTTCCAGACGGAGCTTTCCCTGAGGGAGAAGAGTTTCCAGGAGGAGCTCTCTCAGAGAGAGGAGACCCTCCAGAAGGAGTACTCCCAGAAGGTCGAGAGCCTCCAGAAGGAGCTCTCCCAGAGGGAGGAGGACTTCCAGACGGAGCTTTCCCTGAGGGAGAAGAGTTTCCAGGAGGAGCTCTCCCATAAGGAGGAGAACTTCCAGACGGAGCTTTCCCTGAGGGAGAAGAGCTTCCAGGAGGAGCTATCCCAGAGAGAGGAGACCCTCCAGAAGGAGTACTCCCAGAAGGTCGAGAGCCTCCAGAAGGAGCTCTCCCAGAGGGAGGAGGACTTCAAGACGGAGCTTTCCCTGAGGGAGAAGAGTTTCCAGGAGGAGCTCTCCCATAAGGAGGAGAACTTCCAGATGGAGCTTTCCCTGAGGGAGAAGAGTTTCCAGGAGGAGCTATCCCAGAGAGAGGAGACCCTCAAGAAGGAGCTCTCCCAGAAGGAAAAGAGCCTCCAGGAGAAGCTCTCTGAGCTCCACCAGCTGAGGGAGGAGAACATCCAGCTGCAGGTAAGCTCATATTTCTCTTTCTAACAACTTATTTCAGATGTGTTCAGATCAGAGGTTGAACTTGAATGTTGGGTTCTCAAACACATCGACTGTGTAGGTTTGAGTTAAACTAAGGAGAACCAGGAGGTTCTTCAGTAGAACCCAAACCTCCGTCAGGCAGCTCAGGTTCCTCAGCATCATGTTTTAGTACAATGACAGAAGGAGGATCTGATGCAGTCGTGAGGATCCGAAGGCACCAGGAACATATCCTCCTGGGTCCTCCTAACATCTAGACATTTAAATCCTTCATACGACCACTGAGGCCTTCAGTGAGCCTCCTCAACCAACAGGAGAACATTGGAAGGGAAATCTAACATGATGTCTTTTTCTCCTCAGGAGCTCCTCATGGGAAAAGATGTGAAGAAAAAGAACGAGAAGAAAGAGAAGGAGACAGAGAAGGAGAAGAAGGAGAAGAAAGCGTTGAAAGAGAGGAAAAAGGAGGAGAAGAAGAAAAAGGAAGAGGACAAGAAAGAGAAGAAAAAGGAGGAGAAGAAGGAGAAGAAAGAGTTGAAAGAGAGGAAAAAGGAGGAGAAGAAGAAAAAGGAGAAGAGCCTCTGGTCTCGCATCTTCAAACGTTAGAAGACTCCTGACTACTGGGACAGTTTTTTAGTCTGTTTTATGATGTCATTCTTATTATTAACAGAAAATAAAATATAAAACAACTTATGAACCTTTTCATGAATTCCTGTTTTCTTTCTTTATGTAAAGACGTTTAGTTTGAAGTATTTTATAAATCAATCTTATGTTCAGTTCATTTAGCTCAGTTTCATTGGAGGACATTGATTTGAATAAAAACATGTTTCAAAAATACTTTAAAGTGACGTATTAACCATAAATATACTGAGTGACTTTAAAAAGCCAGTATTTTCCTTTCACTCGTTCAAATCTACTGAGACAAACGAACATGTGATAGATAGAAATGACTTTTGAAAGTACCCACAACCAAAACATGTTAAATCATCAAAAACCATCATTTAGTCACAACAGGAACATCCAGGAAGTGGACCATTTGGTGGTGGTGTCATGATGTGGGGGTGTGGCATTGCTAATGGATGACGGTCAGACGTTGTCGAGATCCACGGTACACGGACAGCCATCCGTTACCGAGACACGGTCCTAGGTCCACACGTCATTCCCAGGATACAGCAATCAGGCATCACCTTTATGCAGGACAATGCCAGACCACATGTGGCTCATGTCTGTCAGGAGTAGACCTGGACCAGAACAATGTCGCTGTCCTTCCATGGCCAGCATATTCACCAGATCTCAACCCAATTGAGCATCTGTGGGACGTTCAGGAAGAGAGAGAGATCCTGCTCCAGCAACACATGAACAACTTGTCACAGCTCTGCAGGAAGAATGACATCATCCCTACAAGTCCAGAATAACATCTTATCCATTCAGGAGGTGTAAAGTAGTGATAAATGCTGGAGGTAGACACACACGGTAGTGACTATTGTTGTTTTTCTCTATCTCACCATCCACTTGTAAACACTAAGGCAAAAACCAATCATTTGTAAAAATGATTTTTCTTTATGTCTAAAGGGTGAATAAAGATGTGTGAACCATAATTTACCATTGATTTTTAATTTGAGCAGGATGGCATTAAAAAAAGGTCATCTAACTACTTGAATGACTAATATTATTAACAATATTCAATTATTAAATATAATTAATAATTGACTACCAGCAAGCTGCAGCAAAAGTAAAAGTAAAATAGAGATTTAAAATATATTTAAAATTTAAAATGTAGGCCTATGTAATTCACAGTATAAATAATTATTTAATTTACAGCAATTTACATCATTTGATGTCATTAAAACAGTATTTTTGCGGCCACTTTAACACTCGTGCATCTCAAATTATATGAAGCCTCCCTTCATTGTTGCACTGTTTGGATTAACAAGTGAATCATTTTGTACAAATAATTTACTTGTTAGGGAATAAGGTTGCGTTTATGACACGTTGTACTGCCCCCAGCTGGTCAGACAACTGAATGACTGCAAAAACCGTTGCAGAAAATGTATAGTCGTCCTGATCAGTGCCTGTCGAAATGACAATTTCTATTTACAAAATATAAAATCATCCATGGTTTGAATAGATTAGAATAAATAAAGGTGATAATAAATTATTTTTATGAATAAGAATGGAGATTACGAATAAACCACTACCTATAAAAATATAAGTGAATATAACTTGATTTTCTGTCAGGCATAATTTGTGAAACTAGCATGAAACGGTCCTTCTACGGTTCACACGGAAACCAACGCTAATGACCGATGTTTGTTTTGCTACAAGTAGCAGGTAAACCTGTCATTTTACAACAATATTTACACGAAAATGAGACACGTTAAGTATGGTTTAATGATGTTTGCCATTTTAAGTTTACACCACGATGACGTAATACACACTAGCTGCTAACTGAATGCCGTCAAAACATTTGTTTACATCTGATCGGTGCGTCCTGTTAAATTGCTTAGCCTAACCCGTTAGCGATGCTAATGCTAACTCTGCTTTTGCTGTGAATTTGTGTACAATTTAAAACGTTACATCGCTTTTTACAATATCATGATTTCGACCGACTTCTTCAAGGTTAACCTTTAGCGATTTTTATGACACTTCACTCTCAATGAAACTAACCATCACATGCTAACAAGGCAGTGCAGCCAGGCTAAGTGGCTAATGAACGATAGCTGCAACAGTTGCTGCGTGGGTGTGTGTCAGATAGCGGTGGAATTTATGGTTAAGAGAATTTAATTATTGTTAACTTTGCTTTCCACCTTTACTTGAAACATGAAACTATTATGTAGCGTTATATATCTATTGGGATAAATATAGCCTCTCGTATTATTATTCCGTAATTAATAATAAGCAAGTTCATTTTAATAGAATTCATGAAAACTATATAGAGAAGGTGCATGATAAGGGAAAACAGAAGGAAAAACCCACTTTTAACAGTACTTAAATAAAAAGTGAGAATAACAATGTTGTTGTTTTTTTACTTTTTGCATCTCATTGTCAGTACATCTTAGTCACAGTCGTGCTTTTTTCTGAAAAATATATGATTTCTTTGCAAAAAGAGAGGATGTCGTTCAAACTCATGTCGTTGACAGCTATTCTGAAGCCATATTTAGAAACAAAATACGGTATATAATAATTATTATATATGTAAATGAAAAATCCTAAAAGATTTTTAACCCAATTCTGATGTTCTTGCTGTTTTTGTCAAACCCCACAGTATATTAATCATGTTATTTGTGTGAAATTACAAGATAGCTTTAAGTAATATTGGAAAGTAAATATGAGTAATTCACCAATTAAAAAGATATTTAAATTTTGGTTCATGTTCTACAAATTCAACAACGATTACTTGAGTCATGAAAAACAGGTACAAATTTAAAAATAAGTTTAAAATGTTGGCTATTGTATAAAAGACGAAATATGTACTAATACATATGATTGGAGGAGACATAAGGGATTCTGGAAACACCTTCAGAACAGCAGTAATTGTTGTTAAACAATCATTTCTGGCCTTTCTCTCTTTCTATAGTATGCCTGCTGAACGCAAGCGCTCAGTAAACATGGATGAGAAAGACGTTTGCTCCTTCAGTAACAAGGAAAAAGAGAAGGACAGAGATGGTGAGAGAAGACCACCCTCTGCTCGAGACAAGGCAAAAGATGAGGCCAAAATGACCGGTAAGAAAGACGGAGGCAAGGAGGAGAAGAGAAAGCGCCTGGAGGAGGAAAAGAAAAAGAAAGAGGAGAAGGAGCGAAAAAAGAAGGAAGAGGAAAAACAGAAAGCTGAGGAGGAACAGAAGAAGAAAGAAGAGGAGGAGAAGAGACAGCAGGAGGAGCAGGAGAAGAAGCTGCAAGAGGAGGAGGCCAAAAGACAACGTGAAGAGGAGGCAGCTCTCCTGAAGTAAGTGATGATGTTGTCATACGTGACTTCTTTTGTGAGGGATATGATCTGGAATACGTAGCAGTACAATATTCTCCTACACCCAGTGCAGGGCTCTTTTACTGTCTTCTTGTTTTCATCATATATTTTTCTTCTTTTTACTTAATTTTCGCAGAGAGAAGGAGGAGGGCCATCAGCTGCACCAGGAGGCCTGGGAGCGCCATCACTGCAGGAGAGAACTCCGCAGCAAGAACCAGAACGCCCAAGAGGGTCGGCCCGAAGAGGCCTTCTTCAGCCGACTGGACTCCAGCCTTAAAAAGAACACTGCCTTTGTCAAGAAGCTGCGTACACTTACTGAACAGCAGCGAGACTCGCTCTCCAATGACTTTGGTTCACTCAACCTCAGCAAGTATATTGGCGAGGCTGTGAGCTCTGTCGTGGAGGCCAAGCTGAAGATCTCTGATGTCGGCTGCGCTGTCCATCTCTGCTCCCTCTTCCACCAACGGTATGCAGAGTTTGCGCCGTTGCTGTTGCAGGCGTGGAAGAAGCACTTTGAAGCGAGGAAGGAAGACAAGACGCCTAATGTCAGCAAGCTGCGCACAGACCTGCGCTTCATCGCCGAGCTTACCATCGTTGGCCTCTTCACAGACAAAGAGGGTCTCTCTCTCATTTATGAGCAGCTGAAGAACATCATTGGCATCGACCGGGAGACACACACTCACGTGTCTGTGGTCATCAGCTTCTGTAAGCACTGTGGAGATGATGTTGCCGGTTTGGTGCCACGCAAGGTGAAACTGGCTGCTGAGAAATTCAGTTTGGCCTTCCCTCCAAGCGAGATAATCAGCACAGAGAAACAGCAGCCCTTCCAGAACCTGCTGCGGGAATATTTCACGTCACTCACCAAACACCTGAAGAAGGACCACAGGGAGCTGCAGAACACTGAGAGGCAGAACAGGCAAGTTTCTTACCACAATCCATGTTTTCAGCTTCTTTTTTCCTTGACAGGGAAAAGGGCTCCTTGGTCATGTTGTGTGTGATTAAACCTCTTCTAAAACGTTCTCCTCTTCAGGCGTATCCTACATTCCAAAGGGGAGCTGAGTGAAGACAGGCACAAGCAATATGAAGAGTTTGCCACTTCCTACCAGAAGCTGCTGGCCAACACTCAGTCCCTGGCTGATCTGCTCGATGAAAACATGCCAGAGCTGCCTCAAGACAAGACTGTCCAGGAGGGTGTGTGACCTTTCTTTTCCAGTGGTATAGTCAAATTAAAAGCACTTGTTATTTGAAGTGAAGGACTGGTGGAGTGAATGTGTGTGTCGTCTGTCATCTCTCTCAGAACACGGTCCCGGCATTGATATTTTCACCCCTGGTAAGCCTGGAGAGTACGATCTTGAGGGAGGGATCTGGGAAGACGAAGACGCTCGTAACTTTTATGAGAACTTGGTGGACCTGAAGGCCTTCGTCCCTGCCATCCTCTTCAAGGACAACGAGAGGAGCGGCCAAGGCAAAGACAAGGACGACACTAAAGGTATATTTGATGAATCCACAGATAGTTGATGGAAGAGATTCACTGGGTTTTATCCTGACTGTGCTGCTGTCGCTGTGTGGCTCAGATGGCAGAGAGGGGAAAGACGTAGCCTCCACCACAGAGGAGCTGGAGCTGGAGCTGGAGGCTCTGGACATCACGGATGAACCTCTTGAACTGGAGGGACCAGACGAGGCAGAAAATGAAGAATTGGCCAAAAAACTGCTGGATGAGCAAGGTAAACATTCAGAGAAGCACCTCCCTACTTAAATGTGATGATAACTTTATATGTAAACACACAGGACACTTCATAATCCTCAGAGGATGATCTAATTTATTTAAGCTAAAGTTTAAGTTTAAGACTGATTCTATTTTTCTTTTAGGGTTTTTGATTGTTCATCACGACTCAAGGCTTTATGTCCCCCAAATTGAGACAAATCCTTGTACTATGAGCTGCTTTCTATCCTATTTTCCATCATTCGGTATCATTCAGACATTTAAAGTGAAAGCTGTTTTTTGGGATGCGATGAAATAGAAGATTCACGAATACAAATGTGTTCCTTATGAGGTGGCCACTGAATGAGATGGAAGTATGAATAATAAAAACGCTGCACATAACGATGAGCATATTACAGTATAAAGGTATGTGTGATACTATGTATGTGCAGCATATACATAAAAATGAAATACAAAATACATATGAGAGAATACCTTGTCAATAATATAATGTGTGATATATCAGTACGTTCACTACTTCTGTATTAATGTTGACTTTATTTATTTTAATCACATAAAACTTTTCCATCAAATTTTATCGAGAGGATCACATTTAATTCAGTGTTTTTCTATCCTGTTGAGTCAATGTGAGTAAATTAATTAATTTAGGCAATTTAAATTTAATTAATACAAACTTAACCCTCAAGTATTTTATTCGATTATTACATGTAAAGTGAAAGGATATTTGTATTCAAGTAATATACATAAAAGTAATGCATTACCAGTTAGTTTTTAGTTCTTCTGTCTCCTGTAATTAAAATCATACTGAGGTAATTTAATTTACTCACATTGGCTCAACATGATAGAAACCCACTGCATTAAATGTGACCCTTTACATTGATTTTATCTAATTAAATTAGATGGAAATTTTATTTGTAATTGAAATAATTTTTGTTTACACTCATAATGTTTTAGGCCTTACATTTTTCTAGTCTTTAACGAAGGACAAGGTGAATGTGTGTTGAATAATGTTCAGGTCTCTCACTTATTAAGCTGTGAGCTTTTGTGTCTTTCTGAATCTCTTGTGTTTTTTTTTTGTAGTTTTATTTTAGGCAGAGTGAAATCCACCTTTATTTTTTGTCTGTGCAGAACAAGAGGACGAAGAGGCCAACACCGGGTCTCACCTGAAGCTGATCGTAGACGCCTTCATCCAGCAGCTCCCCAACTGTGTCAACAGAGACCTCATAGACAAGGTGCATATTGTTTGGTAGACGATTAGCTCTTACATGTCATCTAGTGCTACAAATGGAAAGTTAAGAACTTATATGAGGTTATATGAGCCTGACGGTATTTAAAAGACCAGATTACTAATAAGTACTGATGCATATTAAATCCACTGGTGGCAGATTTTGTTACCTGATTCCCTGGCGGAGTAAGAGTAACGAGCCTTGTCTTGACTCCTGCAGGCCGCCATGGACTTCTGCATGAACATGAACACCAAATCTAACAGGAGGAAGCTTGTCAGAGCCCTCTTCACTGTCCCCAGGCAAAGGTAAAGCTGTTAAAACAGTGTCAGTTTGTTGACCGTGGACATAAAGCTTTGTGGATTTGTCTGATGCCGGAGAGTTCCCCTCCTTCATCTCATTGATTTGCTAATTCTGCTGTGCAACACCTGCCACACTCACCAAACAGCAGACTCGGAGAATAGCTGGGTGACATGGTGTAGCTAGCATTTAGCAGCTCAGGAGCCAGATATTTTCCTCTGGAGTTGGTGGAGACAAAACAAAGCTATGATTTAGAGTCGTGTCTCTGACCACCTGGTGAATCTGTGTGCCTGCTGGATGTTTAAAAATGGAACACATCCAGCCAGTCGTCACTGTAACGTGATTATGTGATGTTACTCTAATGTTACAGCTCATTCTGCTGCTGCACCACCCCATTTTACAGGGGTGGGCAAAATGATTTTCCAGATGGATATTTTGACATAGATAAAGGAAACAAAGGGAGGATTCTTTGCACATTTCTGAACAGTCAACTGCAGTTTCAGAGAATTTTCTTCTCTTTCCCACAGTGTGGCATAGTTGGCATGTTTGAAAAACGTCTCTTGATGTTGTATTCTTTCCTTGAACGTGCAATGCTGTCTTACCATATCAGACACACTGCCTTTGACACTGGTAATGAAATATTTAGTGGTCCATGATGTTCAGAGTGAACTTATTCTTGTCATGTCTCTGTCTTTACAAACACTGATCTAATTTGAATGTAGGCGACGCACTCTGCATGAATTAGGTGGCCATTTGTAGTGAGAGCTGCCTTTTTATTGATTTTTTTGTTTTTTTTTGTTTTTGGAATGATTTTTAAAGATTACTTTGTTGTGGTCCAGATTAACATTTTCCACAGGCTGTAATTTTCCCATGTTTGGTGTTTGTCTTCAGTGATTGTGTGTTGGTGACCTAAACACAACAGTGTGTGTGTGAATGCTTCCTGAGTAGAGACAGATGAGGATTATTTTAATTTTTAAAATTTTTTTTATAAAACAGCTGCTAACAGTTTTTATCAACAAAGACGAAGACATAGTGTATCTACCGGGGACTATTTCCAGTTGTGGATGAATCCACATGTGAGTATTTGTGGCAGCAGCTCGGTGTATGAAGGACTGACTCAAAAGTAAACTACGTTGTGTGTTCGTGTTAATGAATGTTGTCGCTAAGTGCAACGTTTTGGTTGACTGGTGTGTTTTTGATGGAGCTCTATAGCACAGTGGAAGAAGATCCTGTTTTATCAGGCTGTGACAGAACATCACCAGGGCAGTGTTGTCATCATAATCAGTGGTCTGAAGACAAGAGGAGCCCTGACTCTCTCTCTCCTCTTGCAGATTGGATCTTCTGCCCTTCTACGCTCGCCTGGTGGCAACTCTTCATCCCTGCATGTCAGACGTGGCTGAGGACCTCTGCTCCATGCTGAAAGGAGACTTCAGGTTTCACGTACGTCCTCCATTGTGGCGACTGTTGAATAAATTTCAAACACAAATCTGGTTTAAGACAAATGTGTTCACACCAGTAGGATGTAGAGGCATGAACTCTCCCAGTCAAAGTTATATTTCCATGACAATATTATGTATTGCAACATTTTTTTTGTGATAATTCGACTGTGCTGATGTTTGTGTTGTAGATTCGGAAGAAGGACCAGATCAACATTGAGACAAAAAATAAAACCGTCAGATTCATCGGTGAACTGGCCAAGTTCAAGATGTTCTCCAAAACGGACACACTTCACTGTCTCAAGGTGGGTGAGACCAGCTTTTGTTGTTGTTTACAAGCCAAGGGAAGAGTAAGAATGCAGAAGAGGGTCTTGCTTTAAACGAGACAGTCCCTGCCTGAAGGTGACTTAAACCATTAATGGCCAATTTGATGGTGTGTGGACAGTAAGAGGACAATGTGTTGAAAGGGTGAAGTAGGGAAGCCACCCTGAAGCTATAAAGGGTTTATATGGAGCTTAAATAACATAATTAAA
This sequence comes from Chaunax sp. Z400, assembly GCA_037577475.1. Classification (NCBI taxonomy): domain Eukaryota; kingdom Metazoa; phylum Chordata; class Actinopteri; order Lophiiformes; family Chaunacidae; genus Chaunax; species Chaunax sp. Z400. The sequence continues at coordinate 20,852,771 of CM075204.1, forward strand.
CCTGTGTTTGGCCCAACAGATGCTGCTGTCTGATTTCACCCATCACCACATCGAGATGGCCTGCACACTGCTGGAGACCTGCGGCCGCTTCCTCTTCAGATCCCCCGACTCTCACCTGCGTACCAGCGTCTTACTGGTCAGTTCACATCATGGTCACAGTGATAAAGCTGCAAGAAAATAACACCAAAACAGGAAGGAAAAAAAAGACTAAATGGGGAAATATTTCAAGATAATAGCAAGGAAGCACATCACAGTTGTTGAGAAGTTTGTGTTTGGTAATTGCACCATAAAGGACCAAGTCTTTGTAGATATTATTTTATATTTCTCATTTAAACCCCCCAAAATCAATATGAGAATAAGCCTCAGGTCTTTATGCAATAGTAAAACTGAAAAGACAGATTTTCGTAGTCTTAACGTAAACAGCTGATTTTAAATCCTATCTGCGTTCCAGGAACAAATGATGCGTAAAAAGCAGGCGCAGCATCTGGATGCCCGCTATGTGACGATGGTGGAGAACGCCTACTACTACTGCAACCCCCCACCGGTGGAGAAGACGGTGAAGAAGAAGAGGCCGCCGCTGCAGGAGTACATCCGCAAGCTGCTCTACAAGGACCTGTCCAAGGTCACCACCGAGAAGGTGTTGAGGCAGATGCGCAAGCTTCCCTGGCAGGAACCCGAGGTCAAGAGCTACCTGATCTGCTGCATGGTCAACATCTGGAACGTCAAGTACAACAGCATCCACTGTGTGGCCAACCTGCTGGCCGGCCTGGTGGCCTACCAGGAGGACGTCGGCATCCACGTGGTGGACGGGGTGCTGGAGGACATCCGGCTGGGCATGGAGGTAAGGAGAGACGTATGGCAGAAAATATGAACTGATGCTCTGATGTAGTGAATGAATGGTGATGTTTGGTTGAGAAAGAGGACGGGATGACAGTTGACTGAAGAGGAAATCCATTCGTCAGTGTCATTAGTGTGAGGAACACATTGAAAGACATGTGAGAATGTCATCTGGCTGCATACTGGCACATCACTTCAAATCGTTTCCCACGGTTACATCTACAACAGTGGCAGCATGTAAACATGTGGATTAGCTCATGTTAGAAAGCACGGTCAACGTTAGTCTCACATAAACCTCATCGCTGATCCCGAAATCCATCCAACCATCCGGGGTGCAGCTAATATACTGCTTATACTCACACAGGAAACGGCAATATTGGGAAAAAAAACAGGAGAATTCAAAGGACATGAAAACTTAGATGGATCAAAATGAATTGTAGATTTCTGTCTTCTTGGGTCATTAAAAGACTTTTTCAGACAGGAAGAACCTTGATTAACACAAGCGGACGTTGATTGGTTGAGCCATTGCAGCACCGTCAGCAGTTTAACTTTTTATTTTTACATTATGGCCACTGCAGTCACTTCTCTCACCTCTGACCATTCTCAGGTCAACCAGCCAAAGTTCAACCAGCGCCGCATCAGCAGCGCCAAGTTCCTGGGCGAGCTCTACAACTACCGCATGGTGGAGTCGGCCGTCATCTTCCGCACCCTTTTCTCCTTCATCTCCTTCGGGGTCAATCAGGACGGCAGCCCCAGCTCGCTGGACCCTCCGGAGCACCTGTTCCGCATCCGCCTGGTGAGCACCCTGCTGGACACCTGCGGCCAGTACTTCGACCGGGGCTCCAGCAAGAGGAAGCTGGACTGTTTCCTCATCTACTTCCAGGCATGTGTTCTCCCATCACAGCCCCGCCTTTATTTATGTGTCTTTTATTCTAACCTGATTTCATCTGGTTCTCATGTTATAGTCTGTGATACTCTGTAGCTGCGCCTGATGACTAATAAGAAGTAACCTGAGATTTCAGAGGCTGCACAGTATATCGTTTCAGCGTCGACATTGCAATGTGCCTATACATGAGAAGTCTGTTTGTCTTCTAAACCTGTTTGTCTTCCACCACACAGATTAAACATACATTGGAACTGTGGTTGAAATAGAAAGCAGGGGTTGTTTTGTTGGATGTAGATCCCTTTCAAGTACTCAAATTGACAAAAACCACCATTAACTGTGTATCTGTACTTGAATAATACACTGAAATGTCCTGTATTTTTTGATATCACAGTATATATTGCAGGGGAAAAAAAGATTTTGCTATGTCGTTTTTTTTCAATATCCTGCAGCCCTTGTTTTAAATCCAGTGTGAAAGGAGCATAAAATGCAGCTTTACAGTAGAAGTAGAGTATTGAATTGAACAAACTTCATTCTTCAAACTTGACTCCATTATTATTAGTTGTATACAGCTGTATACTCTCCTTCAGGTCTCTCAGGTCCTATTTTATTGTGCACATACTGCAGTGTGAAATTCTACCGCTTAGACTCACCAAAGATAGTGAAGTGTCTGTGGACACTTTGTGTTCAAATGAATAAAAAGATGATGTGTGCATCTGCAGCGGTACATCTGGTGGAAGAAGAGCATCGACGTTTGGACCAAGGACCACCCGTTCCCCATCGACATCGACTACATGATCAGCGACACCCTGGAGCTGCTCAGGCCCAAAATGAGGTTCAGCTGCTCCCTGGAGGAGGCCACCAAACAGGTCACTGACCTGGAGAGGGAGGTGCTTGTCAAACTAGGTACGAGTGACACATCGTGCATGTATTTAGAGATGAATGGAAGTATCCGGCGTATAATTAACAAAAGTGTGTGAATCATGTTCATCAGCAGCCGGTCGGGCCGGTTGGGCAGCATTCCTCTGTGTGTAGGAGGACGATGGGGTGGCATCAATTGTCTCTGTGCTTTGTCTGTCAGGCAGGCATACCGGATCCATACAGTCACTCAAAGCACCCAGTCAGTACAGACAGTGTTCCAGACTAATCTTTTACAATGGTTGCACCCCTGAATTATCACCTGTGTATCATTCAGGTGGCCCAGTTATACATTTTAAGTGTTTCATGAAATAAAACTAAAGTGTTCATGTTTTAAGTGCTTGAAACACTCAAACAAATCAACCTTAAATCTTTCCCTTTCTTAGTGGGATAATGACGATCTGTGCAGTACACAAGTATTCACTGATGTGTTATTTCTCTTTTTAAATGTATTGTACTCCTGAGGGGGGGCAGTAGAAGTCATCCAAAACTTGACAAGCCCCTTTGTGATCATCAGTTATATCTGTAGTATGTAGAACATGCTACAGACTGGATTCTCTAAGCAGACTAACAGAGTGACAGCTGGCTCATATGAACAGGTTGAACAAGGGTTAAATGGACATGGGCAGCTAGGTGTGAGTTGCACTTCTTGTTTTTTAAGTATATGAATGAAAAAACCAGGTTATAGACTCTTCCAATTCACGCCCAGCCACCATCTCATTCCCTCTTCCTCTCCTCCCAAGGCCCGTCATGGCAACATGTTACCAAAGGTAGAGAATGGAGGCGACAGGTATGATTGTAGCCTTCAGAAGATGTCAAGTCTGGGCTGTGCTTTTCAGGCCCAGGGACTGATGGAGTGCAGCAAAAAAAAAAGAAAAAAGAAAAGATTAAAGGCCACCACCACCTATCATACAGACTTTGATTCATTTATACAGAATGCTAATATAGAATTAAGGCACAAGAGTCCCAGTTTGCACAGGCTATATAAAAGGGGTTAAAACCCCCAGGCCTGATTTTCATGCAACTGTAAGAAGAGGTGGGGCATAGGTCAGACAAAACCATCTTACATTTTGGTTCAGGTATTTTAGTGTAGATCCAATAATCTGGATCAAATTATGTATTTGTAGAACGTGGTCTTCACTCTAGAGCGACTCAGACATGCAAAGGATTGTTCAGCCTTGGTGCATCATCTCATGTTTAGGCTCTGTGTGTTTCCGTAAAGGCCTTGCCATGGAGAAGGACGGTCGCTCCAGCGCCATGAGCGAAGGGGAGGGTCTCGACGAGGAAGACGACGATGGCGATGACGAGGAGGAGGGTGGAGCTGAGACCGAGGAGCAGTCGGGCAACGAGAGCGAAATGAACGAACAAGAAGAGGACGTGAGTCCATTTGTTGATGATGACCTGAGTGTCTTCACTTTTGTCTAGTCTAGTCTGTGAGGTCGTAAGGTTCCTGATGATGATCTGTATTCGCCATCACTAGATCTCTTTCTGTGATGAGACAGGCGGTGAATAACTTCACCTTCCCGGCGCTTGACAAGCTGTAACTCTGCTTTATTTTCCACAGGAAGGGTCTGAGAACGAAGAAGAGGAGAGGGAGGAAGAGGAAGAAGAGAACACAGACTATCTGACTGACTCCAATAAAGAAAATGAGACCGATGAAGAGAACAATGTAAGATGATACGTGTCCATAAGAAGAGATACATCTAAATATCATCCACTGTCATGACTACAGGATGAGTGATGGTTTATGGGTAAATTCGCTGCCTGTTTGTAGGAGGTCACCATCCGCGGTGGTGGACTGAAGCATGTGGCCTGTGCTGAGGATGAGGACTTCATTCAGGCTCTGGATAAGATGATGCTGGAGAACCTGCAGGTATGAAAACAGGAATGCAGTGAACTGTTGGCACATTGTGTATTAGAATGAACCAAGTAAACTAGCAGCTGAATGTATGAAGATCTGGCCAAAGTTAGCCTGATGCAGAGAGTCACAGTCGCCACATAAGTGGGAAACATGCCAGGTTGAACATATAAAGTCTTTGCTGTATTGTGCAACAGGTTTCTTCTTAAACAGATCTTAACATCTTGTTCTGTCACTGCAGCAGCGTAGCGGCGAGACGGTGAAGGTGCACCAGCTGGACGTGGCCATTCCTCTGCAGCTGAAGAGTCAGCTGAAGAAGGGAGGCTCCGGAGGCTCGCAGCCGTGCATCGGCGAGGGAGAGACGGACATCTCCGACACCATGCAGTTCGTCATGCTCACACGCAAGGGCAACAAGCAGCAGGTGAAAAGGTTAACACACGTATGCAGACATAGACCAACTATTGGAATACAGTGTACCCTTTTTCTGAGTTCTGTTTAAAATGTGTATGATCTCCTCCTATACACACACTATCACCTGCTACACAGAAGGATCAGACAGACCGATCCTTCTCTGTCACATCCTCTTTATGTGCTCCTCGATTTTGTGGGATCTCCCAAGGGTCTGTTTTGGGTCCCCTTTTATTCACTGTATATATGAATGACACCCATATATATATATATATATGTGTGTGTGTGTGTGTGTGTGTGTGTGTGTGTGCGCGCGCATGCTATCCCTGCTATCCTGCTAACAAACAAACAAACAGTGGTGAAAACATTTCGTCCCTGGCAGAGAGTAAGGCTTCAAACTTCAAACAGCGATCAACTCACTCTTGGCATTACAATATATCTTCTTGGAAGCCTCCATGTTTTTCTCACAATACAGTTTTAAAGCTCATTAGCAAACCGAAGTCAGCAGAACGACTTCTTAACTCAGGAAATGGGACCAACCCAGTTACTGAGTTATTAGTACTGTTAAATATTCAAAATAGGCAACATTCATCATTCATTTTACGCATCGTCAAAACAAGACTTTGTGTCACTCTTCTAAGGGCAGAGAACAATCCTTGAAGGTTTGATCAGGCTTTAGTTTCACTGTCTAGGAACACAGAGGTGTTACTGTGTGCCTGAAGTCCATAAATACCCTGAACTGGACTGAAATCCAGTTTGATGAGCAGTTTAGACGAGCGAAGAGCAAACAGACACGAGGACAGCAGTCATCCTCTTTCAGTGTCTCAGAAACTGAATGGACATGTCTTCACACACTCGCCTCAGTCTAACTGAGCTGTGTGTGTGTGTGTGTGTGTGTGTGTGTGTGTGTGTGTGTGTGTGTGTGTGTGTGTGTGTGTGTGTGTTTGTGTGTGTGTGTGTGTGTGTGTTTGTGTGTGTGTGTGTGTGTGTGTTTGTTTGTGTGTGTGTGTGTGTGTGTGTGTGTGTGTGTGTGTTTGTGTGTGTGTTTGTGTGTGTGTGTGTTTGTGTGTGTGTGTGTGTGTTTGTTTGTGTGTGTGTGTGTGTGTGTGTGTGTGTGTGTGTGTGTGTGTGTGTGTGTGTTCAGGCGAGCTGCAGCGGTGGAATGTGTGGTTTGAGGCCAGAGACCGGCTCTTGTGCTGCAGGGTGTGTCCACGTTTTCTGCCAGCTGCTGGGAGGTTTAAAGGATCGCTCAGTCCACACAGCTTTACTCGGCCTAAAGGACAGCTGCCAGATTCACACCAGTAAAAAAAAATCACTCTTCATATGAATGGTGGGGAGAACACAAGACTTCTTTGTAGGTCCATCAGTGAGCGGGGTTGATGGGAAATGACATTTCTCTCTCTGTAAACAGTGAATAAAAGCATCCTGTGTGTGTTACATACCTGATGTATGAATTACTCATGATACACTCTTTCTGGTCAGAGTTGAACCCAGTTCAGACCAAAGATTTTACCGAGACACTTTGCAGGAAAAGTTGCGGGAATGTGAGCTCGTCCGTCTCAGCTCAACTGAATCCGGCTGATGACGTCACCTCGTCATTCGTGTCTATAATATTTACAGCTAAACTGCTAACATCATTGTTAACGTTTCCTCTCTTTTCACTGTCATCCGTATGTTAAGATGCTACAAATTATATTCGCCTACATAAAAACACAAAAAGCTGCTGGAGGGAAAAAATCGTTTTCGAAAGGTGCGGAGAGTTGTTGCCATGGAAACCAGACAAATTGTTGTAAACATGTCAGGTTTTCAGAGCGTTGGAGGTTTCATGTTGTAATTTATCACGGTGCATTTATGCGGCGTCGTAATCTGAAAAATTCGTCCAGAGTGAGAAAATTTAAACCAATGCCTCCCCAAGTCGGAACTCATGCACTGACAAAAGTAAATGTTTGGGTGATGGATAGAGACATCTTTTTTTTAGTTTCTTTTATCTGTATCACTCTCATGACTGTGCAGTAAATATGGTTAGCTTAGCATAGCATAAACGCTGGAATATGTAGTCATCAGTCTGTCTGTCTGTTTAATCTTTTTTTTGTGCCCGGAGCATAACTGGTTTCTTACTGCGGCTGCAAAAAGTGGCAAACAAGAGATTCTGAACATTTTGTGTGTTTCTGATCAACAGTATAAGATCCTGAACGTGCCGCTGTCGTCCCACCTGGCGGCGAACCACTTCAACCAGCAGCAGGCCGAACAGGAGGAGCGCATGAGGATGAAGAAACTGACACTGGACATCAACGAGAGACAGGAGCAGGAGGACTACCAGGGTACGGCACCACGTTTATCTAACGGCTGTGTTAAAGCATTAACATCAACATTTTAATGGTAGATGGTCAACGAGGAAAGTAAGCACAAAGTTACCTCGGTGTTAAATATATGAGCAGCTTGTTTGGTGTTGCAGCAGTAAGGATGCATCTGTTGACATCACTCTGGATGGTTTAACAGACGGGAAAGTTGGCAGTTCGACCTTTATCACGACATCAGGGTGTGTTGCTCCACATTGTTTGGCTTCTTCTCAGACGTGTGAAGTTCTTCCTCCTCCACTGTTCCTGCTGATAAGAAAAAGCAGGTTCATTTCCCTGTTTGAGCTTTCGCTAAAGTCACCTCACTGCTCATTACAGCTACATCTGGGATTCAGTGTTCATTTTCACACCTGTCTTTAGTCTAAGTCTATAAGTTTTCATGTAATTATTTTGTCAACAGAAACTGGTGATTTTTTATTTCTGACTTCCTGTTTTGAAATGTTGTCTTTTAACCATTTCCATGCTACAGCTGACACCATCTCTGTTGTCTAAACTCCTCCTAGCAACACAAAACATAGCTGACTAAAAGAAGCATCTCTACATCCACAGTCCCTGCTCATGCTATGTTAGCTTAGCTTTTTAGAAATGTTAACACCTTCATGTTCTTCTAGTTCTGTCCTGCTGTTTTGTTGCTGCTTCTTCTGGCATTGTGTTGAATTTAGTAAGGTGGCATGATGTATATTTTTTTAGCTGATATCGATAGCCGATATCTACCTGCTAATCCTCACGGATACTGATAAGGTAACTGATGATTTCTGGTTCTGCTCAGGTGAAGTAGTTTGACTTCATGATTTCAAGAACCTCTTCCTCCTTCTTCTTCCTCCTTCTTCCTCCTTTCATCCTCTTGTTTTGTTTTTCTTCTCCCTGTTCTTTCTTCATCATTTCTTCTTCTTCTTTTCCCTCTTCCATCTTCTTCTCCTTTCTTCTTCTTCATTCTCCATAGTCTCTTCCATCTGTCTCTCATCTTCTATCTTCGTCTTCTTCCTTCTTTGTATTTCATCTTCCTCCTTTTTCTTCCTCCTTCTTCTTTGAGTCCTTTTCCTTCGACTCCTCCTCCGAAACAATTAGACTTTGTATTATCGTCTCTATTTATGGGCTATAATTTTATTATCAGCTGATAATATAAATTTTCCATATATCATGCATCCCAAGAATTTAGTCATTTAATCTGTTTATTTCCCTTCAAGATGAGTTTTTATTACTTAACATTACAGTTTAATGGACTGAAGCAGCTTCTGAACAAGAATCTGCATTAAAACATTTGTTTATGTTTCTTTCACTTTTATGTTTCTTTTGTTGATGAAAATGGAATAAATTTCTTATAGCTCTTGTTTTAAAAGTCTACGTTTTCTTTGGCACTAGCTTTTTTTTAATTGTGAAAAACCATCACCAAAGATTGTCTCCATCTTATTTTTGTCTCTTCAAATGAACACAGTTGTGATTAAACCTGTGTGTGTGTGTGTGTGTGTGTGTGTGTGTGTGTTGCAGAGATGATGCAGTCCCTCGCCCAGCGTCCGGCTCCGGCCAACACCAACCGGGAGCGTCGGCCTCGCTACCAGCACCCGAAAGGCGCTCCCAACGCCGACCTCATCTTCAAGACCGGAGGAAGGTGAGATGTGAGCCTTCATCCCCGAGGCAGACCCTAGAGTGTGTTGGATGAGGGCTCCTTATCTAATCGTGTTCTGACTCCACGTCACTGGTATCTCTTTAAACAGTGTGAAAAGGGCAAGATATGAGAGGTATGTGAGGCGAGGCAGAAGAGACAGGAAAGACAAGGAGAGAGGCCAAGGTTATGTTACGGAGAAGGATAGAACAGCTGAGTCCACGACCCTGAGAGATGAAGCTTCAGCCCGTTAGTTCAAAAGACAGAAGAGGTTTTGTTCAGGAGTTCAGTTTCTGGTTTTCAGGTGCTGAGTTCACCTCAGATGATTCATTTTTCTGTAAAAGCACTGAGAATATTTGGAAATAAAGATTATTTGAAGTTTCTACTTTAATGTTAAAAGCACCTTGTGTGTCTTTTATTGCTTCTGTAAAGAGGAACAACAAAGCATCATACATGATTTATGCATTAAAGCTAGTTTGTTACCCGTCTCTGCAGGAATTGACAGAATTTACACCACAAATCGCAGATTAATTTAGTAAGTAAGGACTTTGTGTTGTCAGTTAGTGGCCAGCTGTATTGAAATTAATTTAAGTTAATTATACAGATATTTTCTTTCTAACTCTGGTAGGTTTTTCCAGGTTACTCCAACACAATAAATGTAAAAGTAGACCAGAGACAGGAAAAGAGAAGTGAGAGAGTAGGTTTGACTTCAATAGTAGTGATCAAATCTGACGAAATCTGAAATCTGGTACGATGCTGGTTCCCCAGACTTCATCTGATCAGGAAGAACCTGAGAACCAGTTTCCAACCACGTAAACACACAATAATATGTACTTGGATTCATCTGAACGAACAGATTCTGATGCGGCCTTCATAGACCACGTCCTTCGAAGGATGGAGCCCCTGAATTGAGACACAGCTATGTTGGTGTGTCATTCCCCACCTCTTTTAAATTTCAAATAAAGGTCGTTGTTGCTGATTGGCCAACAGTAGACTCCTCCAAGCTGTTCCCAATCATTATTTAGGAGCCAGTCGCCACATTCAGCACAACAGGAGAGCCGAATGACCCGCCAGTCAACTCCTAAAAGAAGAGATTACTCCTTCAAGATAATACTGTCAATGCCAGCAGATAAAAAGTCATGTTCCCGTCAAATAATACCTTTATTTAAACATGAGAAATCGTTCAGGGCTGGACATCATTACAGCGATGCTGATTAACAGTTTAAAGTCTTTAAACATACAATATAGTAAAGGTTTAAGAAAAATAAAAACCAGACAAAATATATGTACAGCTCAAAAATGAGTAAGATACAAAAACAATTGGAATAAAAGACGTAGAAAGAGAAGCAGAATGATTTAATAACATGGATCTAAATTCACCAGCAGTACAAAAGTACTGATTTTTAACATCCTTTCTAACATATGTTTATATGAAACGTAAATTTAATAAAAGTCGACAGAGAAAAAAGGTACGAAGAGGGATTTGTTAGGTTTATACTCGATTACTTATGTAGCATTTCCACGTTAAAATCTGTACTATATATTTTGTTGTGTGTGTTATTTGCTGACAAGTTAGAAGGTGATGCGTCAAAATCGTCTTGTTTCTGCTGCCACCTAGTCTCCAAACATATCAGCAGGGTTAGAATTTCAGTCCTGGTTGGTTTAGCTGGTGTTTCTGATTACAGTGCAAAACAAAAGTCGTGTTAATAAGGAAGAAATACTCATTCCATGCTAAAGCAGCGAATAGCTGTCCAACAGGATAAAGTAAGCTAAGCTAATTGGCTGCTCTTGTTTCATCTTTTTGATGCGCAATAGCTTCCTGTGCTAACTTACGTTGTTTCCTGTGGTTGTTTCACAATAAAAGCCCCCTGTGATTTACCGCTGGAGTGCTTTTAATGTGAAACATCAGCTGCCATAAATATTTGGTTAGCAGTTAGCAGGCTCCTTCATGCTGAACACTACAATGGACAATCTGTTTTCTTTTTGCACGTTTTCTTACCGATACAGATGAAACGGAGCAGTTCCACCGGAAGTCATAGGGGGCAGTGTAGCCATGATTCAAGTAAGACACTACGAATGTCTACGGGCATGATGAGGAACAATTTATCTTCTGAAGCAAACTTTCTGTCCACATGTTGCGACGCATACAACTGTAAGGCTGAGATAAAATGGAGAATGATTGGCTGCTGCTAAAAATAGATGCGCCGTTAAATCAACAAAAACTTTATCGATGTCTCAGACTGACTCAGGACTGTAGCTCAGCTCCTCTACAGTAAATGTCTGCTCTCTCCTCCAGGAGACGCTGATCGGAACCCGGGCCAGGCTGAACGAGCGAATGAACGAGCAAAAGAGTGAGAGAGCGAGGAAGAGACGATCGGAGGGGGAAACCGGTCTAAACAGGGAACGAGTCCTCCAGACGCCCACTGATGCCGGGACAGACCAAAACCCCTGACCTGAACAGACAATCTTACCCTACTGAGGGGCCTGAAGCCTGAGGAGGAGGTGGGGTCAGAGGTCAGGGGTCAGAGAGATGGCTCTTTCTTTTCTTTTGTCTGAGTCTGGACCAGAGATCGAACTACAAAGACGACTGACCTGATGGCGAGACAGACAGGAGGGCGGGATGAACGCATCACCTCCCACTGAGGAAAACGTGACTCGTATTTAGGAGCGGACAAACTTGACACCAGACTAGCAAGGAATTATTTTGTTTTTGGACGGGATGCACGCTGTCGTCAAGGCAACACTGAGACGGAGGCGAAGGGCAGGACGGCGGAAGGTTTCAACCCTTCATGACCCGATCGGAAGAAGACGAGATGATTTGTGCACAAATCATGTGGTTTTTGGAAAGATGGAAAAGTGGATGATGATGTTGTAGAGTGTAGATTCAGAGTGATGTGTCTCTGTCGCTGTGTTTCACCGTCACATAGCTTTTATCAGCTTTTTAGAGTTTCCCAAGAACAAATGATGTCATTTAGCGCCAACTATAGAGAAAATAGACAATGTTCGGATCTGAAACAGTCGATTTTCAGAGAAATAATCTTCAACTATTGTGATAATCTAGTAATCATTTAGGTTGTAGCCTCCTAGATGTGATCTTAGCAACTTTTCTCTGCTTTATATATTATAAGTTGAATATCTTTGGGTTTTCAAACTGGCTGCGCAATATTTCGTTTTAACATCGACTTTGCAGTGTGTGCAATGCTAAGTAAGCTACGCTAAGACTTTTTAGCTGCTTGATACAACAGAACAACTCCTGTGGTTCTGATCTCTAAGAGAAATCTGCCTGATAGAACACGTCGATTTAACTAACTGCTATTTTATCTTTATTTTCGACTGACTGGCAGCTCTCTTCATTTGAAAGTGTCCAACCTGCTACGAAAAGGTTCTGGAATGATTAATTTGCATTGAAAAATATCACAATGGCAGTTTTTTTCCAGTATTGTGCAGCCCTAATGTGAAGATGTCACCTTGAGCTCTGCAAAATTAAATTAAATTTAGGTTGTTTTCACACCTACCCTGTTTGGGCCAGACTTTTCAGTTTGATTCAAACCAAAATTACAAGAATCAAATCTCCCTCGGACCAAAAAGTCGAATCTCGGTCAGACGAACGGAACCGGTCCTGGTCCGGATCAACGGGCTTAGATTTTCTCATGCAGGCAGTGAAGGATGAGTGACATCCTACCAGTAGAACAGCAGCTGCTTACAGTGACGCACCGCCCTGAATCAACCACCAGAAGAAGAATCAGACACTTTTCCATCGGATCTGGAGACGTGATAGCATCACATGACCACTGATGGACACCTGAGTGTACATATCCTTCATCTTCTCCAGCTTCCTGCTAAATGTTTTCTTTCAGGAGCATCTTAGAGACAGTTTGGACGATACTGAGCTTGATTTGATTTGTGGAGTTTTCTGATGAATGCTAACCGTGTGCCTGAATGTCTTCCTCAGTGACGATATGTTAGATTTTATCTGTGGAGCCTGTAGATGGATAAATATACTCTGTATTCTACTGCATGGGCCTTTATCTTTGTCATTCTCTGTTGTTGTAAAGCATCCAGCAGCGGCTCTCAGTTAGTCTGTGTCTAGATTATAAAACCACGAGCAGCCAGTGTGTCTCAGCTCATGACAGATAACACTGATAACAATAAATGTGTGAATATTCGCTGTTGGCTTCAGATGTCGTGGCGTCTAATTACAAGGCATCAAACATAAGAATGTCTTCGCTTCTTGTCACATCGCTCCATTAAGGTTTATCTGAATTAATCCTCTGCTCACCTTCCTATATGTAACCTATTATCTTCTAGCTCACACGTATGGAACAAATCAGTAGTCAGAACAGCAGACAAGACTTAGTCTGTTCAAAAGTCTGTTTGTTTGTTTTTTTACTGCTTTATCACAATGTTTCTTTAATTTTCCATTCAATATCTTACTTACATAGAGCCCATTGCACATTTTTTAAGTTTTTATACAATTTATATAGGTTAAATTATTAATATAAGTTTAATCAATTGGTCTATATATATAACAGAAAATAACGGAAACACAGTCACAAAAATAAATAAATACAAATAAAAAAGTATTTCAATTTTAGAATTTCAGCCTGAATTAATAAAGTTTATTTGTAAAGAACATAAAATCCTACATTACAAAGTATTTTACAGCAAAAATAAAATACTCTTGGAATAAGGAGTAACATTTAAAGTCATGCATGATTAAAACTGTAATTTTTTTTAACACTCTATTTTATTTAAATGTCCAGTTATTGGCCTAACCCAATAGAGCTATCCCAGCTAAAGGGTGAGTGAACATGTTTTACGCCCCTCATCTGGATCCAATGTGTAATTATGTTTTTTTCCATGGCACATGCCCCCACCGACCCCCCACCCCCACCCTTCCACTCAGTTTCATGGTAATCCGTCGCTCTATCTCACAATGCGGAGGCGTATTTCATTCACTTGAGTGGAAAAAAAGTTGCTCTGTTTTTCTGAATTTATGAGAATTATCTTGTTAATTCTGAAAAACAGACCAGATTTTTTTTTTCATGAAAACTTATCTCAGAATTCTGAGATAATTTTAATTAATTCAGGAAAACAGGGCAATTTCCCCCCCCCAAGTGAACGCAATACGCCTCCGTATCGCAATGTTAAAGAAAGTGGGGGAAAAAATCCAGAATCAGAAATCCATCCAGATAGAGAGGCGGGTCCAGGAATGTTTCATAACTTGGCAACAGTTTTTCTCATTTCTCATGAAGTAATCTATGAATCATGATGCAAAAAGTCTCATATATGGTGTCAATATTTCTGTATATAGTGATAATTTCCAGATCTGCTGGATTGAAATATGTATGTATAGGAGATTATCTCTTTTTACGGTAACATGAAGGGATGAAAACATGATTTATGGTTTGGTGGAGATTCAGATCTGCTTTACGTAACATGCAGGATTCTTGGTGGAGGTATGTGTTCTACAGAGCGAGGGATTCAGCTTCAGTGAAGCTCGTTGTTGCTTCTGTTGACGCCTCATGTCAACTGACACGGCAGCTATGCCTCACTAATTGTTATATCGATATCCGATCAATGGTGGGACAGTCAAGAGAATGAGTTTTATCACTGGGTATGGATATAATTATCCTGATATAGATCATGATTATAAATGTGGTCTGTTCTGGTTTCTGGTTGAGGTACATGCCTGCTGTTAGGAGTGAATCAGACTGTCAGTAACCCTGGAGCACAGATGTCCTGGAGCTGCACTCGTCAGGAGAAGAGAGTCTCTGTGTTGGTCTTATGTAACCGTCTGCAGAGCAGACAGCTTGTTTCTGTGCTGCAACACACAAGTCGTCCAATGTGAAGCATAGGGAGGGTCAGAAAAACAGAACTGTCTAAAACCAGCACCAAACACTCAGGAGGAAAGACAGACAGAAGCTAAGCCGTCTGTGTTGATTGGAATTCTTCTTAATCGCATATCTGAAAGTTCAATTTTCCAAATTAAAATAATACCTAAATGTTTAATATGAACTTCACGACACAGTCTTTGCTTTCTGTGCGATGAGGCTTCCATTTGTCCTAAAGCAATGTTGAAAGATAATTTGACTAAAAACCTGAAAAATGTGTTTCTGATTTTCTAAATTCTTCAAATCTCGTGAGAACACACCTTTATTTGTGGACATCATACTACAAATGATGCTTCATGGTATGTGTGCAAATGAAAATCTCCATGCCTAAAGGCTCATTTAAGCTCCCTCTACGTACGAAGATAAATATGTCCGAGTCAAACGGAGGCAGCGATGTCCTCGGCTGTCGTCTGTGAGGCCATTAGATACACATTGACTGAGTTTTTATTTTTTCACTTCACTTTTTTCTTCTTCATCGGGTCCGAAGACATTTGTCTTGTCATCCTTTACTTATGGCAGCAACACTGCCCCCGACCCTTTCCAGCGGTACTGCTCAGTTTCATCCGTGTCCGTAAACTCTTCGAAAACGTGCTGAAATGCATACGAAATGAAGCAGAGTACGGACTGAAGGCTGCGCCCATATCCGTATACATCTTTAACGAAAAGCGTAAATTAGCCTTAAGGTTAGAGAAGAGTCTTTATTTAAATGATTTGAATAGAAACATCGTACAAATTTACCTTCAGAGGTTTGGATGGAAACCGATTGAAAAGTATTTACGTGAAAACATTCTTAATTTTAATACACATTATTGCATCATGAAGAAAAAGGGACAAAAAAATTTTTGGTGTCATGTTTATCACAGCCAATCAGAGCTGGAGCTGATAGATACCTGTGACTGCTGCAGGGTCCTTTCACCTGCGTACGATTGATGGTTGTTCCTTTTCATACAGAAAACAAACACCAGATATTAGCTTTTTTTTTTACGAAGAACAAACCTGTTCGTTTCCACTCAGGTTGAATATTGCACACAGGCGGCCAATCATTGAACAGCACCTTTTCATTCTTTACATTCCAGAGTTAGTCAAAGAAAAACAGACAGACATGACATTCTTGTGTTTAATGAGTGACAAAAATCAACATTACATATAAGCAGAGTGTTTACAATGTGGACGTGTGAAAAGAGAGTATAACAGACTGTTATAGCAGCTCTAATATTCCCATTTAACACACATGGATGCACTTTTTACCCCTGTTCAGTGCAGATCTGTGCACACTGCAGAAACATTTCCTTATAAACTAGGATTTGTCCATACAAACTGTGTGTACGCACCATCAGATACTTCAAAATGACTGTAGCTGAACTACAGAGAACCGGAGTCTGTAAACAAATATATTCACATAGTTGAAGTACTGTGTACTTCTGTGTGAAAAAAAATATACTTCAAAAGTTACTGTAGGTGAACTACAGAGGCCGGAGTCTGGATAAAAGACATACATACGTAGACATGCATACATGCTATAGCACAAACATACATAAAACACTTAAAAATGTCAAAAAAAATAAAGTTATGGACAGTGAAGTAACCCAGGATGTATTTCTAGACTCTGTGGTTTAGTGTTTGTGTTTTGTACAATGTGCTCGCCCATCTCTAAAGAGCAGTTTTAAAGTATTCCCACTGTGAAAAAATAAAAGTCCTGCCCACAAACCATTTCCAAAGTCTGTGGTTTGGTGTGGGCGGTTTGTTCGTGGAGTAAAAATATCCTCCAGCGCAGCTCAGATTTACATCGTTCAGGAAACCCCAGAATCTTTTCCCGTTTCTTATCAGATTTAACAGAGATATTCATTTCTACAATGATTAAAAACATTTCTTTGTTCACTTTACATCCACACAAATGCCACTTTTGAACCTTTTGCTCTTCACTATATACTGTAGTTTTGGTTATAAAATTCCTCTATAGAAAAGTACTTTAAATCAAAGTGCTGACTAAAATGCTTAAAGTCAGTAAACAAACCAGTGAAAACCTGTAACAGGGGTGAGGAAGACTTCACAGCCTGTGTAAGAACATTAAAACAACATATAACAAATAATATAAGTTAAAGTGGACACAGAAACAAATCAGGTTTTTTCTGACTATAGGGGGCTTGTTCTTGTCATTTTATTTTGAAAGGATATGCATTAAATTAATCTGTAATTTAACCGTTTTTTTAGTTTTAAATATTAAAATTACTGTTGTGCATAGTATTCATTTTGTCTTGCCTTGACTTTCTCACCTATGTTTGCAACAAGAAAACATAATTCATTGTAAATTGTGGATTAAATTCTTAAAAATTTCATTTTTAACAGGACCGGATCAACCTGTTTCGGGGCCTCGGGGCAAAATTGTGCTGTGAGCCCCCACTGACCCCCTGATGTTGATCAGCCCAACTACACATGACCCAGAAATTAACATGCCCTACAAAAGTGATTATTTAAAGTGCAAATTTATTAAAAAAGTTATGTAATAATGGTTTTAAAACGATTTGACAAGGGGCCCCACCCCTCCTTGTTCATTTTATTTAATTTATATTTTGGTTTAGTATACACACAAACTAATGTCCATTATATAAAATTACCACAAATTAACTCATTGGCGCTTTTGGGGTCCTGGAAGGTTTCAGTTGTCCTTTTTGTCCTGCTGATAATCCAACTTTTACTTAAAAACAAACTATAAAATCCTAGTAAAAATAATCCTTAATCTGCGCCCTTCTCCAAATAGTATTTTAAGGCATAGATGATCATAATGTAGCCCGAAACACCACATATAATATTGAATATGTATTAATCCATGCTTGAAATAGTGCTCAACAAATACATTATTTCTTCCTGTTTGAGTAGTATTTGATAAGAACTACAGTTCCCAGCTGTGCCACAGAAAGGTAACGATATCTGAAAGTATCGAGAAACAGATTAACAGAATGTTGTTTTTGGTCTTTTGTGGGATTTTTGACAATAATATGACAAAAATATTGAATATTTCAAGCTGTTTTCTTTAGGAGTGTTTTTAAGAAATGGGGCCCAGTTTTAAAAATCTGACGTTTCATTATCATCGCTGTTGCAAACAAAAATTGTGCAGAGGTATACAATGTCCTGGATCAGAGGTAACACAAAGCAGTTTACAGTCTATCCGTCAAGACTTTCGTCAGGGAAATGGCAATATGATATGCAGCAGCTACACTGTCATTCTTGTTTGTCAGTTTTTATGGCCAGGAAGTGACTTATTATAGGATCTGGCTCCATTCCTCTGTAAAAGTAGGTCTCTCTCCAACCACACCTCACACTCATAAATGTAGAAACTTCTAGCATACCACCTCTACCAGCAGGTGCACACCAGAGATCCAGAAGAGTCTGAAGAATACCAGTTTGTCAAGATTCTTTCAGCAGCCCCAGTTTCCTCAACGCATCCCGACGCGATTCTTCTGACCCATTCCGTCCATTAAACTTTACGGTGATGCTTTGGGGACGAAACAATGAGCCAGATCTCCGAATGTGTTCAGGAGATAAGGCACGCTGAGCTGATATCTGGGGTATGACAGGGCCGTGGTAGGAGTGCCGAGAAGGTTTTGGGGCCGGGGCAGGGGCTGGAACTTTGTAACTCCTAGCGGGGGTGCTTAAAGGGCGATATAACCCAGCCGAGGGGTTGATGGTTCGGGTCCTTCCTCCATAACTATTAAGCTCAATGGGTTGTAGCTCTGATTTGGAGGGCAAAGTTTGGCTTTTGTCGATATGGGAGCTGAGGATGTCAGGAAGGTCGCTCCGGTTTACCACCACAGGAACAGGGGTCACGACTTTGGATTTTCCTCCAAACCTATTGAACTGACTGGGGTTAGCAAGCGCAGGTGAGAGGATTTTGGGTTCATGGGTCATTGGAAAGGTTGCAGGTTCACTCTTGGAAGGGAAAGATTGGTTGACCACGATAGATTTCCCTCCGTAGCTGTTAAATTCGAGTGAGGTGACCTCAGGCGGGGGCAAAGCGGGTGCCTTTTTTTCCAAAGGTGGAAGGTTACTGCTTTGTGTGACTGCTGGAGGTGAGGGGCTCCGTTGGGGGTTTCTAGCTTGAGGTGAGGTGACCTCAGGTGGTAGAGAAGCAGGTGCCTTGTTTTCCAAAGAAGGTGGAAGGTTACTGCTCTGTGTGACTGCTGGAGGTGAGGGGCTCCATTGGGGGTTTCTAGCTTGAGGAAAGGTGACCTCAGGTGGTAAGGAAGCGGGTGCCTTGTTTTCCAAAGGAGGTGGAAGGTTACTGCTCTGGGTGATTGCTGGAGGCGAGGGGCTCCATTGGGGGTTTCTAGCTTGAGGAAAGGTGACCTCAGGTGGTAAGGAAGCGGGTGCCTTGTTTTCCAAAGGAGGTGGAAGGTTACTGCTTTGTGTGACTGCTGGAGGTGAGGGGCTCCATTGAGGGTTTCTAGCTTGAGGAAAGGTGACCTCAGGTGGTAAGGAAGCGGGTGCCTTGTTTTCCAAAGGAGGTGGAAGGTTACTGCTTTGTGTGACTGCTGGAGATGAGGGGCTCCATTGGGGGTTTCTGTCTTGATGTGAGGTGACCTCAGGCGGTGGGCCAGCGGCTGCCTTGTTTTCCAAAGGAGGTGGAAGGTTACTGCTCTGGGTGATTGCTGGAGGCGAGGGGCTCCATTGGGGGTTTCTAGCTTGAGGTGAGGTGATCTCAGGTGGTAAGGAAGCCGGTGCCTTGTTTTCCAAAGGAGGTGGATGGTTACTGCTCTGTGTGACTCCTGGAGGTGAGGGGCTCCATTGGGGGTTTCTAGCTTCATGGCTCTTGAGAGAATGTGACCGCAAGATCTCTGTTCCCCTTTCAACATTAATCTGGCTCAGACTTGGTGTGGTAACATTGGCTTCTGGTAATTTGATGCTGGTTTCTGATGTTGGGGCAACACTGGCCTCCAGAGGTTTGGCCCTTGTTTCTGCCCCTGTGAGATGGTCCAGAGAGGTGCTTTTAGGTGTGTCGAGGAGCAATATACCTCCTGACATGGCTCGATTTCTAGTCAGACCCAGCTTAGATAGGGCCTCCATCCTGGATTTGTCAGGTAAGGGGTCCTTGAAGGAAATGCTGCGTCTGGGAATATTTCGCACATTCTTGTCCATGGCTTGCTGAGGAGCTTGTTGCAGCAGAGGATGTGACCCTGTTAAATTTGTTAGCATCTGCACCCGTCTCTCCTCGATGTTCACATTAGACTGTGGCTGGTTGTGGTGATCCTTGCTGCCAAGGATCACATTAATGTTAGTAGGAAAGCGGTTAGGCTTAGCTGAGGGAGAAGGGCTTTGTTTAATGGGAGTGTCGGTGCCATAGTTTGATGGCTTTTTGGACTCCAGGCTGCTGCGGCGGACGAGTGAGGTGGCCAGTAACTTGGAGGTTCCACCTGCCTGGTTCTTGGCTATCTTATGGGCAATCAGGACTGGGGTGGGGATACAGCCTGGAGGGTGGTAGGAGGGGTGGCTCTCTGTCGGCCCATAGCTGCCACTTGGCATGAGAGACCTGTGCTCTGAGGGCAAGCTTACCATTGAATCATGCTTTGGCTTTATCTCAAAGTGGCTTTCAGGAATCCTCAGCATGCTCTGAAAATCTGTGAAGAAAAAAATTGCAAAGTGAAAATCTGGGAAGGCTTAAAGCTTCAGTCCCTGGCTGTTGAGGAGACTGAGTTGATATCTCCAATAGCTGAAAAAAATTGTTGGGGCTCTCCGATTCATAAACCAACCTGGATTCATGGGATTAAAGTTTGGCTCTCTGGTGTGCACCATGTCCAGTTCTGGGCGGACCAGGTCTATAATATCCTGGTCTTTGGGACTCTGAGGTATGGCCAGAGGGGAGGCCATAATAACAGCTGGGTTGGGACTCGAGGTTAGTGGTCCATTGACTTCTTCAGCAGCACCACTGCGGTTTGCTGTGGTAGTCATCTGCATTGGGTCGTTATCCTCCAGACTCACTTGCAACGAGTCGATGGTATCCTCGAAGAACTGGAGGCACTCCTGCTCCTCCTGGCTCAGAAACTGCAGCGCATCATCATCCTTTCAAGTATACAAAACATTTTAGTTTAGTTTTTCATAAAATACAATATTTACTCAGAGGGAGGGGAGATTTAAATAAGCTAGTTAAGAGGGAGGTATATTTAAACAGAGTGACTTTAATCTGAATAAGTTTAGATAAGATAAGTTATATTTTATTGTCCCTGTGGGGAAATTCTTTCTCTGGATTTAACCCATCCCTGAGGAGCAGTGGCAGCCCTTGCAGCACCCGGGGAGCAAATTGGGGTTCAGTATCTTGCTCAAGGATACTTTAAAATGTAAACTGGGTGAACTGGGGATTGAACCACCGACCTTCTGATAAGTGGACAACCGCTCTTACCACCTAAGCAACAGCTGCCAAATTTAAATAGAAAAACTTATTTAAGACTTGACTTGTTGAGTTGACCGGATTTTATTTGTTCTCAAAAATAGAAGAATGTGAATTTTGGTAGAAGGGACGTGTTAAGGTCGATTACCAACCAGGCTCATCGGGCAAATGCCCCAAGGCCTCAAATCACAGAGAGGCCCTAAACGCTCAACGTTCAATGATTTTCATTGTAATATTGTTGTCGAGCTTTCTGTTTGTGAACACTTTACATATGTAGCTAATAATAATAATAAGTTACAACTCAAAATATTTAAATTATTAGTGTTTTTGAAACAATAGGTCCTTGATTTCAGTTAAAATTGTGATGTGTCTCACGTTGTCCACAAAGCTTGTTGTGAGCAGTTTCATGTTTCAAAGAAAGCATGTATCTACTCATGGATGGGAGGCTAACTTACTCAGTTCGCTAACGGATCAGCCAACGTGGATGCCATTAATCTTTACATCCCGCCCAGTCACGAGTATGAGCCTCTCTTTAATAAGTAAATGCACGCTTCTTTCTGCGCAGTTATATGATGCGAGTTCGGCAGAAAGAAAGTACAAGGATTCGCTTCAGTGACCAGGTCATGATTTCTGAAAAGAGAAGGCAGAAACCTCTATAGCCGATATCTCCCACCAAAATTGATAAATTGCTAGAGGAAAACAAGTCAGGCAAAGACAATATTTTCCATCAACTCCTGGTCAAGTCAAGTCAAAATTTATTTGTATAGCACATTTACAAACAGCCAACAGCTGACCAAAGTGCTGAACATACTTAAAATAACAAATAAATATTTGATTAAATAAAAATAGTCACACAAAAACACAACAATAATAAAGAAATGCAGCTCAATTAAAGTTAAAATCAAGCTAAAATCAAGATGACAAAGCTCAGCTCGAATTAAAAGCCAGTGAAAAGGTGCCAGTGTTAGCCTGAATAGCTAGCGACAGCTAATCAAAGCTCCAAAATAACCTGGATGGTCGAAACGACAAGAGGAACCTTGGGCCCAGAGAAAATATGTAATATGTAATGGAATAAATTAAAATTTAACGCTAACCATAAACATGATGTACTGTAGTTGACACTGGCACTGACAAACATCTTTTTCTATTATGCCAACAACACAGGTGGTTTAAGCTTCCAGTAAACCGCAATGCAGATGATAAATGAACTGGTACGACATCATTAATTGTGAAACAGCCAATCAGATTCAGTTCTGGACTGTTCCCGCCCACTTTAACCCCTGGATTTAGACCTACAGACATGAGTCAAAATGTGTATTTTTGATTTTTGAAGGAGCTGACTAATTTTAAAACAAGAAACCTGTAAGTGGGTCATAAATATGCATAAATATATCCAGTGTTAAAACACTGGAGGCTAACGCTAACAGGTCCCAGTTGATGTAGAAAACATGGAAATGACGAACATCATGTTCTTGTAATGCAGCGTAGAGCTAGTTAGTCTTAGTTATGTAAGATTAGACTGTTATGTAACTCTAACAGAGCCTTGTTTAGCTGCTTAGCTTAGCAAACAAGACAGTTGAATGTATGTTTTATTGTTCATATATTAAAACAGAGGCAGCATGAGTACGAGGGAAAAAGAGTTGTTGGAATTCCCTGAATCCAGTAAACAGTTGGAGCTGCTAACGTTAGCATCTTAATTTTTTCTCCTCATCATTGACCCCATGTTGAAAACCGTCCTTTAAGACCTTCTCATACAGGAGTCATGTGTACAGAGGGAACACAGGCCTGTTTGTTCCTGCATCCCAACCCTCCAAACTTCTTCCCCAGCCTATATAAATGCCCCTCTCTTCTGCCCCTCACCCTGTGCCTCTCCCCATCTGGGCCTCACCTCCGTGGCTACCTGTCCGCACAGAGAGCTGCCTCTGACAAACGACACAATGGGCTATCCAGTAACAGCACTATTGATTTTACTGCTCCACTTTGAGGTCTTTCCAGTCCAGATAAAGATCAAGTTCACCAATTTAAGCCAAACCACATGGTTGCACTGAAAAGGTAATCCTCTGTAACAATGTGTGAAATGAGCAGTGGTGGACAGAGGAGCAAAACTATTTAAAACTACAATAGGAATAAGTAAATTAACGTATTATTTAATAGGTATTTTTTCAGAATTGTTGCGTATATTCCTGAAGTTTGGTTGGTTAAACACTATAAATGATTAATGTGTGTTGTAGACACTGTAAAATATGACAGTTATTGACTTTTTTCCTAACTTTTATCAGTGTTCACAAACATTGTCAGCCAATGAGAATGCTCATATCTAGCAGGTGTTTGGATTAAAAGCTGTCTTTCTTTAAGACAGAACTACGTTAGTTTAATCTGTACACAAACACAGGTTGTTTTAGGAGGAGTTACGCACTGGAAACATAAATGATTGGTTTGACATTTACGTTTGTGTACTGAGTAAACAATTAAAATCTAACCTATTAATTAAAGCTTCAAATGTGTTTGGTTGGTGGATTTTTGAAGTATGGATGTATGTATGCTAAGCTAAGCAGCCTGACTAGTAGAATAGTTACACACATTCGCTCTGGTGCTGACACTAAGATGAGACGTCAATCCCACCATCCTGTTTGTCTGGTAAATATGAAGCTACAGCCAGAACGCTGAAGGAAGCTGCTTATTTGAGCTATTTTCCGAGGCGATGACCTTCAGCCCGTCGCTGACGCGGCAAACAGGATTTGTCGCTGACATTGGTGTAACAAAAAGTGCCTCGACAAGTTTACAGAGAGCTTTGTTTTGCTTGCCAGGAACAGACACCTGCAGCAACACCCACCTGAAACCAGTGAAAGATAAACGTTGATCTGCTGGTTTCAGCTGGAGATGAATTATGTCTTTTGTCATGAAGCAGCTCAGGACCCAGAAAACTGCAGCCGAACCGGTTTGACCATGTTGTGCGTTGACAATGAATGTCATTCCCAAAGCATGAAGGGATTATGCTGTTAAACAGGAATTATTTCTCAGCGTCGCTGGTGACTGGGCGCTTTGTGTAAACACAGACCTTCAGTCACGGTTCAGTACAGTTTGAATAATCAGCTGTTCACCTGATATGTTCTGTGTGTTTGCTGTGATTAAGGAGACAAAAGAACTCGTCTCTATCCTCCCAACAAATTATGCGTCACCTATAGGCCGTATTCACACGGAAGCCGCGCTCAGGGTAGGAAGCTAAACTGCATTTCAGGCTGCAAGTCGCATTAACGTATGGAATCTGACAAATTGTTGTTATTTCACTGCTTCCTCATTGACAGCAAGTGAATTACAATGGATGGTGAGAATCCAGAGGGACATTGGGACATATTTAAAGGTGAAAACTACATATTTAATGACCCGTTAACTACCTTTAGACAACAGTAGCATTCGACAACTTACTAGCTAACGTTACTGTAGTTTGATAGTGGCACACGAAATGACTTGAGTGATTTAATCTTGAAATATCAACGCACATTTAAACCTAAAAATAAAATGCACTGGATATAATCAAGAGTTGATATTTCAGTATTCATTTACGCCTCTCCTGGGGTGCGTTTAGCTCAGCCGGTGGATCGTGTGCCCCATGCATGGAGGCTACAGCCCTCTAGCAGCTGGCGAGGGGTTGATTCCACATAATTAACGCCTTTCCTACCTTATTGTGTAACACCAACAGATAATAATCTATTTACGAGTCTATGCTCAAGGACCTCTCGTGGTTATGATTAAAAAACCTATTTATCATATATGGGAGATGTTTTATTCTGCAACATGATGTAAAAATATAAAAAGATCTATATTCTAATGACCCTAATTATTGATGAACTTTTAAATACTTACGCCTGGCCTGGGGTTTCGGCCAGTGCCCCCGTTGACCCCGTAGTGGAGCTGACGGTTGGCTTGCAGACGGAGGTCCATGGTGCGAGGGTCAGAGGTCAGCTGGACATCTCAGGGAGGGTTCGGCGTTCCTTGGGCAGCACTAAGATAAAATGAGAATCACATCTGGTCTCGTTCTGAAGAATCATCCAATGTGGTTTTCAGCGATAGCCTGGAGACACGGGAGAGACGAGATGTCAGACAACACGATGTGGTCTGCTTCAAACTGATGTTTAAATGACCACAGAAAGAGGTCAGTCCAGGTCAAAGTGTAATGAAAAGACGATGATGTCTTTAGAATGACCAAAAGTCAATGGAGGGCAGGAAATACAAACAATATAAAAATACAAAATGATATAAAAATTGTTCAAATAGACTCATGATGAGCCCATATCTGACATATTACGTTGTTACAGTTGCAATGTGAATGCATTTGACTTCTGCAGCTGCTCCAGGTGGAGCTAGATCGGAGCTAATTTTATTTGGGTTGGTTCATTGTTATCCAACCTAGGGATCAGGCCCCTTTAAAGGGACACAAGATGAATCTTAGGGGTCATGATATGAATAACAAGAGATGAAAGAATCAAAAAGTTTTAATTTCTTTGATTTTTCTCTTTGGTTTTTGGAGAGTTTTGCCTGTTTGGACCTCCAACACTTATTTAATCTGCCAAGGGCAAACAGTCCTACACCTGTCTGTTTAGCTTGCCTGGCTGATGCTCCATGCTTCCCTTCCAGGAAGTTCTGTGGAAAATTGAGTTTTTGCATAATAATAAAAAAACAAAATAAACATTCTACAATGCTAAAGAACATTTAATGTGTTCTTGTCGACGCCCCATCCTTCCACCATGTTTCATGAAAATCCATCCTGTAGTTTTTAATGTAATCCTGTTGACAAACGGACACGGGCGAAAACATGTCATCTCTGGTGGAGGTAAAGAGAAACCTCAAATAAACTTCTAAAGGTTTTACAGCTCATCCTCACACCAGACTGACACCTGATGGACCAGTTCACCTGGAACTGGCAGCTGCAGAACAGGCTCCTGAAGCCGAAACGAATGCGCTTCACATTTTTCTGTTCTGGTAAAATGTTCCTTGTAGAGGTTTGAATGAGTTACATTTGGCAAGTAAAATATGATATCATAAATCAAACCCATGATGATGACTTGTTTGGTCCAGTTCAACCAAATTATAGTGTCTTTACGTCTCTGTGGAGTCGAATTTAATCCAAAAACGTTTAAATGTTCATTTTTACCCAGCATTGTTTTTAATCTGTTTGGTTCATTTAAATACAATAAGTCATTCTTCTCATTCAGTTTGATTCAGTTTTAATGATATTGGATCAACACAGTAATGGGTTACATTAGGTCACAGATCAAAGATCGATTGATCGAGTTTTATTGGTTTATTTTTCGATTTTTATTGGGTTGATTTCGACCTAGTAAGTTATCATCTTTACGTTTCTGTTGGGTCACTCATTATTATTATTATTATCATTATTATTATTATTATTATTATTATTATTTGCACCAGGTGTTTTGTTATTATTATTTCATATTTCTGTGTCTGTTTATATTTTTTTCTGGATAATTAAAAAAATCATTCACATTAATATTTTTTTTACTGTTTACTGGATAATCAAACAAAATTCATTGTTTACTGTACAAAATAAGTATGAAAATCAAAACTGCCAAAGATGCACTTGTTTTATATTGTGGTGTAATATTATGCTTTTGTGGACATTTAAAAAAGTATTTTCGCATAAAATACTGGACAGGTGTAAATAAAGGTAAAATAATTTAGCTTGTAGAAATATGGGTGAAGACTTTGGATTGGTTCAAATGCTCACAGACCAGAAAGATTGGAAAGCAGCTATGCTACAGAAATTAATTTAAATTTAAATTGATTAAAAATCCATTTTTCATAGGTCTTACATATTGACACACATTTTAATACTGTGCCTTTTTGAACATATGAAATAATACTGTATATTTGCAGGATGCATCAAATATTTCTACTTTTGATATTATTGCATAAAATATTTTCTATGAAGAAAAACAGATGATGCCTGATCTTAACATGTATTTTTCAATAGGCCTTGTTAATATGTAGATGTAGCATAATTAGTGGTAATAGCATGTACAAAAAAGGCTACTGGAAGCATAAAAAAAATGTTTAAGTGCTTCTGCTCAGGACTCACCCCCAGAACTCCACAGGCCAGTCATCCTAAAATCCTAAAACCAACTGCAAACGTTTTCTTCTTCTTCTAACTGATGTTTCCTTAATAAATCCAGCTGCGTCGCGCTCCTCTTGCGCTCTTGGAGAGCTCCGTGTGCGTAATGACTCGGCGGTGGCGCATTACGCACGAGTTAAACCCGAAAGGAAACTCCACCCACAGCCCTCAGGAGGGTGTGTGTGTATGTGTGTATGTGTGTATGATGTCATCCAGGTATTTGAACAAGTGTTGGGAGTTGACTCCAGTGACACAGTGGAAAGTTAGTCCGATTCACGCCCACTGAAGAGTTTTACAGGGATGAATTCAAGAACAGTAGGACATTTAAACTTCACCTTGTTTTGCCTGTTTGACCACATAGACCCAGGTGATCTCAGGATGACGAGGACGCACTGCTTTTATATTCAATAATAGACAAAAATAATGAGGTGGTTGATGCTGTTAAAGCTGTGCTGACAGAAAATGTTAGATTATAAATGTCAGTAAATGTTCATTTCTTTTTCTATTAGTGCTTAATAAAGGTGGTAGGTTAAGGGACTGATGTGATGCTGCTGCATCACGGGTTATCTTCGATACTTTAAATATAGTTTGCTGATAATACTTTATGTAGAAATAAAATGCATGAATTTTATATTTAATGGGGTGATTTTACATTGAGGCTATTTTTTACTTTAATGCATGATCTGAAATTTTCTTCCACTGCTGCCTCAGTTAGAAATAGTTAAATGAGGAAGATAAGTGATTAATTGAATTTTACTACAAGGTCTATCACATATTAAAACATAAAAACTTCAGATAATGTAGTTGAATACTTCTCTGTCAGTTTATGAATGATTAGATTTCTTCTCTCTGATGATTTGTTGTTTTGGTAGCCACCTGCTGGCTGTGGTTCCCTCATACAGTATGCAGTGCCTGGTTTGCAAGCATAAGAAGAATTGTTAGCTGCTAAGGAGGTTGTGTTTTCTCCTGTGTCCATTCATTTGTTGGTTTGTCAGGAGGATTACGCAAAAAATACTCAATAGATTTCCATGAAACTTCCATGAGGATGGGTCTTGGGCCAGAATAGACCTCATTTAATTTGGGTGCAGATCTGGATAAAGAGGTGGATCTAGTATGTATTTATTCTTCTTTCTTTAACATGGTGACATAGGGTGTTTTTCAACATTTTAATTTCTCAGGGAATAATACATGGATCTTGATGAAAAAAAACCTTCATTTAGGGAATTGGTATGAATGAGTGAGTGCAGATCCAAATGTGGTGAATCCTGGATTCACCACATTTAAATGGTTTGCTGTTACAAATCCAGTCACGTTTAATTATAGTTAAATACTAAATGTGTTTGATTTTGGATAAGACTTGACTGAATTAAAAGGGCTGTTGGGCTGTTTGGGCGCCCTCTACTGAGTGACATTCCTGTTAGAATTTTGTGTTTTTTATAAATTATTTTCTTATTTCCCAGTCGGCCCTAAACGCACCTCCCATCATTGGAGTAACCTGCTCCGGGTTGCGTCAACAGCTGCTCCGGTTCGTTTGTTTGACGGGTTAGTTCGGCTCGTTACCGGGAGGAAGACCGACCGGCTCGGTTACTGCCCACATAGACGTCCGGTGAGTCACAGCTAACGTGTTATTATGGTCGTTATTAATAAAAGCTAAGTTGTGAACTTGCTCACCCCGTTAGCCAACCTAGCTACATGCAAATGCATCATTAGGTTCATGCGCCTATTATCGGACAGTAACCGTGTGGTGTTTCCCTTTTTTTTTTATAACCAAACGGCCACACATTATGGCTGCTTGTGTTTTAGCACATTTGCTGCTATTTAACTAAAAATTTAATCAGTACATATCCTTAGTGTTAGTGAAATTAGCCAGCCGTGTTTGGGCAGTGTGCGTTGGCCGATATTGGAAGCACCATCGCCAGTAATTCCCCAGCATGCGAATAATAAAAAAATATCTTGGAAGAGAGACACTGATACTATATTTAATGTTTTAACGCATTAAATCAGTTTATTTGTTTTATTAACGTAAATTTCACAGCTAGCAGATATGCTATAATCACGTTTATGAACGAGCCTAATGCTAACTAACATTAGCTAATCTAATAGGAATGTCTCGTTAGCTCGATGTAGCATCGAAACCTAAACTGACAACAGAGAGAAGACCCTGCGTTCATGCATCTTTCATGCTGACAGTGTTAGATAGTGGTCGTAAGCATTTTAACGTCAGCCCCCTGTTGAGTAGTTGTTAGCATGTTAGCCGTGGTTAACCCACTGCTAGCTGTCACTGAGCCCTGAAACAGGTGCATTCCTGCTCAAAAGCGAGTCATATGAGGATATGACTGTAGGATGAAGTCAACTAGCCTGTCAGCATTCCCATTACTATAATGAGCTTCAGCAGGCTGTACGTCCAGCTAGCTGGACATCATGTGAATGAACAGAGAGGCTGTTGTCAGTGTAAACTCACTTACTGTTTGTTGCAAACGCTGCAGTTCAAGTGCAAAGCTTAGTGTCAGATTTCACCAAAATAAACATTTAAAATAAAATCATTGTGTATTAGTTTTATTGGATGTTATTGATCAACTGTTTGCAATAATCAAATCACACAAAAACACTTTACATATCTCAATACAACAGATATTAAAGTGTTTTTCCCAAATCTAACCAAGTCTCCTTTTCCTGACTCCTCAGTCTCTAAATGATCCTTAATGACCAGCGTCTCTAGTTCTTTGTAGACCCTTTAGCTGCTCTGACCTGCTGCAAACCTGCTGCATATCCAGACTCCAGCTTCTGGCAGCGTTCCTGAGGA
The DNA here is from genome assembly GCA_037577475.1 of Chaunax sp. Z400. Classification (NCBI taxonomy): domain Eukaryota; kingdom Metazoa; phylum Chordata; class Actinopteri; order Lophiiformes; family Chaunacidae; genus Chaunax; species Chaunax sp. Z400. The sequence goes on from CM075204.1 coordinate 20,882,841, forward strand.
ATCTTAGCCCATTCCTCATGGACAAAGGCCTCCAGTTCTGGAATATTCCTGGTTTTTACCTGCTGTCAGGCGACTGTGACGGCCTCTAGAAGGATCCAGGACTTCTTCTGAAACCAGGCCTTGGTGGACTCTGAGGTCTGCTTGGGATCATTGTCCTTCTTCAGCTTCATCTTCCTCACAGATGGAGACATTTTCTTCTAGGATTTCCTGATCCTTGATGGAATCCATCTGACCCTCTACAGGCTGCAGGTTTCCAGTGGTCCAGGAAGCAAAGCAGCCCCAGAGCCTCACTGATCCACCGCCATGCTTCACTGTAGGTAGGCTGTTCTTTTCAGCATCAGCTTCATTCTTCCTCCTCCAGACATACCGCTGATCCAGAGGCCCCAAAAGTTCCAGTTTGGTTTCATGGCTCCACAGAACAGCATCCAGAACTTCTGGGTCTGATCTAGATGGTTCTGAGCTACTGGAGCCCACTTTTCTGGAGCTTCTGGGTCAGCAGTGGTGAAGATCTTGGAGTTCATGGAGCCCTGATGTCAGTTTAGGCCTTAACAGAAAAACCTTTGGACTCTACTGATAAAGTAAGTCTATGAAGCTTGGCTCAGTGTTTTAATGACATCTGATCTGTAAATGTGTCTCTGATGATGATGATGATGATGACGAGACTCACGAGGTTGGATCATTTAGAGACTGCAGGACTCAGGAGAAGGAGACTTGTGTTTTATTTTAATCTATTTGTTGTGAAGTATTTTGTGCTCTTACTCATTAGAGAGATGAGGAATGACTTGCAACTAATGTCTCAGCTGGAGTTGAACTGGAAACATTTTAAACTCCTCAGGGAACCTCGAAATGACTGTTCATCATTTATAAGTCAGGCCAGGTAGGTGAATATCGTGACCATCAGTAGGAGAGGAAACAGCTGATTATTAATATTACTATTATTCTCTCTTTAATGTCTGCTGCTGTCGGTTCATGTAAGACTGCTTGTTGTAATTATGTGGAATGAGCCTTTACCGGCTGGCTGGAGTAACCAGATCCATACCCAGCATCCCTCAGCGTGTCGGGTTACCACGGCTCTCCTGGACTGGTCTCCATGGAGACGGGCAGAGCAGGTGGAAGGACAGATTGGTTGGTTTGAGGCAGGTTGGTTTCACCAGGATTTGAGTGACAGGTGCCATTCAGTCGTCGTAATACAAACCGAATTATGTCGGCGTGACACGTTAACTGAATCACATCAAATTAAATCGATGCCATATTTCCTGAGAACTCGTCATGGTGATAGAGAGACGTAAGACTGCGTCAATCCGGCTAGTGTGGCTACATTTTTCATGGTCAGGACAAGACGTGTTACTGAGGGAACAAACACAAAATATACCTGGAAGATGGAGACTGTACGACGTTAGCAGCAGCAGCTGCAGCTGCAGCTAATGTTAGCAGCAGCAGCTGCAGCTAATGTTAGCAGCAGCTAACGTTAGTAGCTGCATGGAGACCTGAACCACTGATGTCATCATGTAATTAATTTGCTCGCTGGAGATAACTGGGGTTTTGTGACAACATTAGCTTAGCATTTTCACTAGTGTTAGCCGACACTCAGACACTGACTGGTGTCTCGGGCGACTAGAACAGTTTTTCTTTCTTGTTCTTTTTCGGATTAGGTGGACTAGATACTTCTATGGCGTGTTGCTGCCCTCTACTGGTTATTATTAATGATCATTTTGACAGTTTGATTTTTTTAGTCTGTGCTGTGTCAGGTAGTAAAAATGATTCCTTCATCTTCTCCCAGCTCTTTGAACACCTTCCTTCTCTGTAGGTGTTTGAACATATTTGATGACTTGTTTTTGCAGCTAAAATTTACTTTTCTGTTACAACACAGAGAGTAAAGTATAAAAAGATACTGTTGGGTACCAGAATCTGTCTCGTTTGAAAAAAAGAACAGTGCTCTACACTACACTCTAAGGCTGTCGGCTCCGATCTGATTGGTTCCCACTGAAGATCTTAAACAACACCACACAAATGTTTCATTTAATTTCATTAATAAACAGCTGGACAATGTCGTTTTGCTAAAAAAGCAAGCAAACTGGAATTTAGGGCATCTGTTGTGGACTATTCTGCATTTGGTGAGTATTTATGGCAGCAGGACGGTGGATATCGGATGGAGTTAACTGATCCGTTAAACGTCAGAATTTCACAATTTTACCCTTTTGTTTTGTTAATTGAAAAAAATCTCAAAGTATTATAAAAAGTATTGTTTTAGCATCAGCGATAACATTTCAGCTCACAGCCATTCAAGTTGCTCTTCTTTCATTAAATCTATTTATAAACTCTGCAGACTCATAAGCTTCACATGTCCGATTGTCCTTGAATGCACCGACAGTAACCTGCTGTCAGCTATATTTCTACAAGAGCAATGAAACCTGACCCAAAACAATCACACGACTACAGTAAAAGAAAATTATGGTGATGAATCATCTGAAAGAACATCCAGTCTGATCTGTGACAGACAAAATCTGCTCTTACTTTTCATTGGTTGAAACCTTTTATAGATGTTTACTGACAGTTAAAGAAATGGGACGTAACAATGCCGACATAAAACGCACACAGACCTCTTCAGCTAGACTTTAAACGCACACAGGGTGTGACACGGCGTCTTTATTTGTCTTTGGTTGCAGAATTCAGCTTTAGTATATTCCACATGTTCGGTGGGGAACACACCCAGTGCACACAAACACACCAGGGTGAGCAGGTGTGACCGGTGCTGTTTAAACAGCCTGATGAGGCAGGGGAAAAAAACATGATGATTCTGGAGGATCTCTGGTACAAAAATAGACTTGATGCTTTTGGTCTCCATTTAAATGAGAAGCTGTAAACTTCCTGTTTGTCTGCTGGAGTCCAGTCTTCTTTACAGTAACACCGTTTAGGACGGGGGTCTTGTTAGGGGCCCGCTGAGTACTGTTATGGTATTGGCACATATA